>LPNX010745402.1:503387-630575 GCA_001517045.1 Pseudotsuga menziesii
CAAATCTTTACAGGCATGTATAAAGAACACTCTTCCAATTTTGATATCATCCCACTCTTAGATGGTTTTCAGAGCTGCTCCCCCACTCATCTCTGCATAAGCAAATCATAAACTTTATCTTTCAAATGAATTTGGGACAAGGGCCTCTGATAGAAAAAGGGTGTAAGAGGTTAACCCGCTGGGATACTGAACAGGTCTGCTGGCAACGGGTACCGACCTATGGTATAAACAGGCAAACCCATCAGGGTACTGAACAGGCCTGTTGGCAATGGGGCATCTGCCTGGGGAAGAAGATTCTTAGATGTCACAGTTACCCCACCGGAATACTGAACGGGCTTGCTGGCAGTGGGTTCTGACTCTGATATCTCTTTTAAAAAGCCTCATCTATACTTGTCCACGTGAACAATGTACCTATGTAAATGTTAAAGAGAGGTAATATATGTGGGTTAAATAAAATTTAAGGAGACTGTTTGTAATAGCCAGTTGATAATCATCTTCAGATGCTCTAAATTATGGTTACCTGATCCTTGTGAAAACAGGTTTATGCCTGATATTTTCTGAGTCCATGAACATAGCTATGAACCTCAGTACTGGTTTTTCTTTTCACTGCTCAAACTGTCTTGTGTGAAGCTGAGTCAAGTTGGCCAGTACCTCATTGGCTTCTTTTAGTACTCCTCTCGTCTTGTGTTTTAAGGCACATGTCCTGGTGCAAAAAGTTCTATATGAATGACAAGAACGAAGTCTGGGCTCATGTTTGAAGTTTGGAATATAGGCGTAAGATTGATTGTCTATGAATTATAGTTAATTTTTTTTTTTTTTTGTACTGTTAATAAAAATTGGTTTCATGACTCAGCTCAGTTTCCTGTGTGGTCAGGTGAAGCAGCAACCTTGAAATGAGGTAATTGTGCCACAAGATTGTTGGGGTAAAACAAATTTTCAATCCATCTTACTTGCCTCTTTCAACTCATACAGGTAGTGTATTTTGGTAAAATCAATCGCTTTAACATCACTGCTTTGGGTACATTTGCTTTAATATCACTGCAGCTGTTAAAGATGCTGGTAATTATCACTCCTTCAACACATGATGGTAATCATTTTTTTTACCCTTGTCAGCTTGAGAATATCTTTGTATGTTAAACTGACTGAGGTGCCAGATTGAGTGCCGGATGAGGTACCGGAATAAAAATTTAGAAATTGGCATGTTACGTGGTAAAGGTAAGGAACGTTGAATGATTGGATAAGTCTTAATTATTCTAAATTAAGTATTATTATAAACCACGTGCTTTTTCCTTTCATGTAAAGTTCGATAAATGGTGGCATCGTATGATAACCTTATTATCTATATAGTTGATACCCCACCATTTCTTCGAAAATCATTTTATGACATTAACCTTCGGCAATACTTTATTTTATGTTATCAATGTGTCATTTTTAAATAAAAATCATAAGATTGATATATTGCAATTGGGATTTTTTTAAGCGCCATGAGGTTACGGTTAATTAAAACGTGTTCATATGCACATAATTCACTGCAACGTGGGAAGTATGTGCCACAGCCCGAAATGATTTCCTTTACCATGTCTGCTGCTATCATTACCACCCTTTGTCATTATTTTTTCGGGTTGTTTCTAGTTTTCCCCATCGCCAGCGAGAGAAAGATTGATGCAGTTCTCCATTGTCTTCGCATTGACTGTCTGATCTCTGTTAGTTTGTTGTCTTCTCTTTTCCTATTTTCCACGATGCTTAACCGGCACGAACCCTCAGAGTATGGGCAGTTACTAATTATGCCTGAATTTTTAGCATGCAAGGAAATGTTCATTCGGGCTGGATGGCATTCTTTCTTAACCGATTTACAAGGCCACGATGATGTTGTTTCCTTGCAGTTTTCCTTAGGTTTCGACGGGCACACAGCCAAGGTCGGGTCATTGGAGTTTCCAGTTACAGAGGAGCCAATTGCATTGGCTACAGGGCTCCCACGCACAGGAGATCGGTGGTTTAAGAATTTTCGGCTGCCATGAAAAGACTATGACTGTGTCTTCAAACCTGAATTTTTGGCCGTGAAGGGTGAAAAGGGCTTCTCCAAGCTCTAGGTCAGAGATGAATTTCACAATTCCTTAATGATCATCACCAAGTTAATTACCTGTGAAGGCCGTTTCTCTACTTACAAAGCCTGTCATTTTCGCCTGTTAGCTCACTTTGAGTTCGGTAAGCTTCTCAATTTTCCATTTTATTTTTGGAAGAGCTTGAGTAAGATGGCTTCACAAGTTAGAAAAAACCTAGAGAATCCGACTCATAGTCTCTACCATCATGGACTTATTAAGATGCTTATTCTAGCTGAGTTAAAGAAAAAGGATTGGGTATGGGAGCAATTTGTATATGAGCTGTCCAATTCTCATCTTAAATCATCCCTGGGGAATGAACCATGTGAGCCTTGTATCCCTGATTTAGTGGATAAAGCCTCCTCTGCAAATATTTCTGTACATCAAAACAGTCATCCTTAGGAACCAGCTGTTAAGAGTTGTAAGAAAGTTGCCCCATCCCATACTAAGAAGTCTCCAGTATCTAAGGGACAGCGTGTAAGCTCTCAGTCTGGGGGAGAAAAGGGTCATGAAAATTTGTTTACTTCACCCAATCGAAGATTTACCCGTAGCATGGCTGTTAAAGAGAGGAAAAGGGAATCCAAAGGTAAGGAGCCTGTACATGTTGAATTGTCTTCATCCACTACTTCTTCTTCCCATGATAATTCTGATTCACATGGCTGTCATCATCATTCTTCAATACCAAGTCCTGTCAGTGACCCTTTGTTGCCAGCATCACCTTCAAAATCTAGTTTAAAATCTGCTAAAGCATCATCTTCCAAATCAGGTCCAAATTCTGCTAAATCTCATAGGTCGGATGCTTCAGCTCAAGGAATTGATTACTTTCGGCAGCGAAATTTTAAGTTGACAAAGAAATTGCAGGAGTATGTTAGGCTGGATCGGTTTATCAAACAGGAAAATGCAATTTTGAAGGCCAAGGTAGCCTCTTTACAAACATGAGTTGATGATATTACAGGATCTAATCGCAGTCTTAGGAAACAGTTAAAGAACAAGGACAAACAGTTTGACAAATTGCTTAGTGCACAACAACAAACAGCGCCATCTCCTCCTCAAGTTCAAGTCCTGTTTAATACTTCAGCCTCAGTTTCTGGAGTTTGATCCAAGGCTTGATCATATATTATGAGTTTCAAATTTTGTCTGTCTGGAACTTGCTTGCATAGGGACATGCAAGATCTTCAGTTTGGGGGAGATGTTGGCCTCCTATTTTGACTATCCATCACTATACTTTCTAGTTTCAAGTCTCATGAATCAAGTAGTAATCAGCCGTATTTAGTGATGTTTTGTGCATAGTTGGGCATTTTGAAGAACAACATTGCTAGGTGCTTTGGTAAGTGACATTTTAATTGTTTATTTATTATTTTGCTTTGTTTTACGTATATAATGGAAATTTTCATTGGCATTTAATAATGGGTTAATTAATAAGTCCTTGTTTCTTTCATGCAGTGGTCTTTTGCTTATTCAACCCAACGCTTGTCTCGGCGCTCCAAAGGAATATGTTGACTGAACCAGAGATTTTAGGGATTCTGTCCGCAGAGGAGATGTCTCTCTTGGGCTCGTATCGCTTTCCAGATGCATGTGAAGATCATTCAGGTGTTGTTTCGTGGTTGTCCTTTGTTCAAGGCATTGTTGCCATCCATTTTTAGCAGTGTATGGATCTCAAGGGATTCGAATCCAATCTTTTGGTTCATGTATGTCGAGATAGGGTAGAGTTGTTAAGATAGGGTCGATCCTTGCTCCAAGGTCGATTTTACTTTGTATTTCAAGTATAAATGTAGCCTTGAAACCCTAAGTATATAGAGATACACAGAGAAGACTGTAAAACTCTGTTTTTATTAATCAATCAAGTGTCTATTTCCTTAAAGCTTTGATTTCAGACTGGTAGGCGTTGAGGGCAGGGCCCACCTTCAACACCGATCATTTATGTTTAAATGTTGCTTGTACTGTTGTAAGTAGAGTGATGTTGCATGCTTTGATACTGTTTTTATAATGGAATGTTAATGGTTTTGTTTACTTGTGATTTGGAATGGGATTTATGTTTGCAGAAGACTAGTTGATATCATATGTATTCAGCTTAGCCTGTAGAATCGATTCAGCAAAGTAGTAAGAGTGGATTTGGGTTTTAAACCTCTTTGACTCCCAGTGTGATACTGTTTGTTTGATGATTACAACCCTTGTTCAAAGAATCCGTTCAGAGTTATAGAATTTACAAAACTGTATGATGAATTTGATTATATTTAGTTTGATGTAGAATCGACTTAATGGAGGATTGAAAATAGACTGGGATTTCATATTTCTTTTACTGCCAGCATTATATTGATTAGTGAATGGCTACAATATTGGTTTAGAATCCTTTTGGCTATCGAGTTTACAAGATTGTGGGGTATTTTCGAATTGTATTGTGTGGATTTTAAAAAGATTTTGCAATAGCAGAGGATTTAAAGATTTTGGTTTACAAAGTATCTAGGTTTTGCCAAATAGCATTTTGAATTGGTCACATAAGGATTTGAATCATGCTTTTGTCCACTACATGGTGTTGAATGAGCTCAAGGAAAAGATTATAGTTTGTTAATAGATGCCATCATTGTTTCCTAGGGTTTGAACACTAATTTCACAATACATGCAGATGAGAGTGGGTGTGTATTCTCTGAATATTTCCAATAATCTTTTGTGTGCATAGAACATAGGTAGAGTACATTTGACATTAGCAGTAAGTTAAAATTCTTTTGTTAACTGTTTATGAATGATTTAGGTTAAGAAGAAATAGATTTCATTTCAGTAGTTGTAATAAGTGTTTATATAAATCATGGCATTAGATTCTTTAGGGTTAATGGTTGAATTTTTAGATACAATATAAGGTCATTAAGGTTGACTCAACATATTCATTCTGTAGGTAAGTTTGGAACTAGGGTTTTCCTTTATTAAGTTATTTACTTGTGTGATTGCTTGCTCTAAAGAATAGAACATAATTGCTGTAGCTTAGTATAGATCATTGATTGCTTTAGAAGATTGTTGTAGCTTAAGGTTGCGGTAGGTTACATTGAATTTTACAGTATTGTAGACTGTAAGATAGGGATTAGCAAGTTGATTTCCTTTCTTTAGACAGACCTAGTAACTCTTTGCATTGATCGTTTAATCAAGTAATAGCTTCATCAATTACATTTTGTTTCTGGTTTGTGAGTAGACTAGAATTTCTCTAAGTATGAGCATTGAAACTACTTTGCCCGCACACATGGTGTAGCAGCTCGAAGTATACGTATTCTGGTCGATAATTAAATTAAGGTAAATTAAATAACAATAATTTTACCCAACACACATAATAGTATCAACAAGATTGTATGGATTAATATCGACAAAAGGATCGAAAAACAAAGCATGCTAATGATAAATACCAACACAGGGACAATAATCTTGCAGTTATTATCAAAGCCATAATCATTACAACAGAAGAATTATAAAGTATAACATCTCTCGAAATTATTTCCTAGGAACTTCTAAAGTTACATGCAGTAAATAATTTTATTTATTTATTTATGAAATTTAGGGATGTTACACAGTAGATGTGGCATGCCTCATTTTTTCTTAAAAGTTGATGATTTGGTAACATGAACTCCAATCATGTGTTAAAAAATGCCACTTATTTTAAATAATACAAATTTAACACTACAAGAACGAATTTGAAAATAAAATTATCATTCACATTTTTGTGGCAATGTCATTTTCAAATTCAATGCTTCATAACTTTTGTGGTCATAAGCTTTTAACAATTACATAATTAAATATTACAAAAAAAAATTGTAAATCCACCCAGCCTTTATGGCATTTAAATTAGAAGTGTTTCATACTTTTTAGTAAGAAAAAATAATATACTTTATTCAAAATGTATAAATAACATTACAATATATACAGATAAAAACTCAACATATAACTGAAGCAAATAGCAATACACAATCCCATGTTTACAGTCGATCAAACATACAAGAACATCTACATAAGTAAAAGTACCGACGGCATACAAGAACGAGTCATGAGCATAAGTTCCATCAACTTAACAATCCAAAACTCGAGTACATAAAAATGATGAGCATAAATAGACTATCATATGTTTTTGGAAATAACATATGGACGACATAAGACTTGGAAATAATGACCATCTGAATAATGAAGATATAATATAAAATGATTGTCCATCAAAACAAACTAATTTAAACTTGCATTAATGGAATTTAAAACTAAATCCTTATTTGGAAGGGAATGAAGAAAAAAACTGAAACTGCTATTGATGGGGATTAAGTAAAAATATAGAATGAAATCACTAAAAGCAAGAAAGCTCTCATCTTTGCATTCATGAAAGTTTCCCTGCATTAATAATATGAAACTTTTTTTAATTTTTTGTTTCAATTTTTATTCTTAATTTTTATGGTACGACACCAATCACAGTTCAAAGAAATTAGTATGTGTGTGTGTGTATAATTAAAAGAAAAAACCTTAGATGCAGTTTAGAAATGTTGACATATCAAAATACTTCTATGAAATTAATAATAATAAAAACAAAAACAATATTGCACGACTAAAAAAACATTAAAAATTGGGTATTTTTCTTAGCTTCCATGCATTAATGTTAGGAAACTTTTTTTTTTTGGTAACATAATTTTTTTTTCTATTAAATATAAACAACACAAATATTGAAGGTTTCTAATAGGAAGCCTAAGATTTTATAGAACAAAGTTATGAAAAAATGTATAAAAAAGAAGAAGGAGGAAACTTTCCTTCTTAACTTGTTGAGTTTTATTTTTTTCTCTATTTATTTAATTCCGATTTTGTAGCACCAATCAACATTTGGGAAAATGCCAATAAAATTTTTAAAAAATATAAAAAATAACTAAAACTTAAGTTGAACTTTACATATTTTGAAAAAATAAATTTACTTGGATAAAAAGACTAAAAAGAGGTGAAAACAATAATCTCTGCCTACGGCAAGGACTATTAAGTCATTACCTATAACAAAGAAAATGCACTGTCAAGATATCTTTATTTGATGCTATAGAGTTGACATAGAATGCAGAAAAGGGAAAAAAAGAAGATTCATCGAGGTTGCTAGTGTGGTTGATGATAGTGGTTGTGTAGAGATGGTTGGTTTAGATGCTAAACAAAAAATGAAAAAATTATGCCCAGAGGAGAGGAGAAAAAAATATGGTTGGTTTTAATAATATATTATTTGCAAATATTTACCATCATGTAAGCAATGTTGAAGAAAAAAGTAAGGATTAAATGACTCATAATAGCATGGTTCCCAAAAGTTACCTTGATAAGTTCCACATAAGTTCCTCCTCTGGCTCCTAAAGAGTATCCTAATGAGCTCCTCCACAAGGTATATTGATTGCAACCTCGTGACCTCACATGATTACTCTTGAGATGCTCTTGTCAAATCTATGAATATGTATAGGGTGGTCAAGTAGAGAAGCAGTGTTGTCAAGAGAGTTGCATCCACATAGAGAAATTTCATCGAAGCTAATGTTAAGTCATACATAACATCAATCCATCTCAAAAAAACATGTGTAATCGAGGCAATGAAGTAATGCGAAATTATTTCCAAGTCATTCGTAATATGAATCCATCTCAAAAAAATTCATTGGCATTGCAATAAAAGAGAGAAACTAAAAACTTAGAACTCTATGAAAATCAACTTATACTATACTTACCTCTTACCTCAAAATAAGGCCAAATAAAAATAGATTTTAGATTTTTGTTAATGAGGCAAAATATAAATAGATTTTAGATTTTGTTATTGTTGAAAAATAAATATTGTTAATATATATAATGTTATTTATATGTTTCAAACAAAAAACATTTAAAATAAAAGAAAAAAATTCAATTTATTATGCTCATATAGAAGGACCATGAATCTATTTTAATCTATGGATTCTCTATTTATCAATCATTTTTGGACGTGTGATATGGTTTGTCTACCTATCCCTTACTTTACTAGTTACTAGAATGGGAGTATGTGGAACTTTTTTTCTAGGAAAAAATGATCACACTTTACCAGATTGGGAGTATGGAATTTTTTTTCTAAAAAAAAAGATCACAGTCCTCAATTTCATCATATAAAATAGTGAACCATATTGTTCATAGGCTTTTAAAGGCCATACAAAATATCATTTTCATATTTTTGTTCTAATCATAGTATCATCCTTCAAGTACCTTTACTGCTAATATATATATATATATCCACACATATATCAAAAATTGTCATGCAAAAATAGATCATTAAAAAATGGTTCATAAAAGGTGTATGTGCTTTATGACTATCAAAACCCTATCCTAAGGGCTAATGACTGCTTTTAATGGTCTGGGATCTAATTCCTTTATGGAATCTTTGTCATCAACCCATAACTAAGAAGATTCTTCCTTCAACAACAATCATTGCTTAGATAAACAATCTACCAAAAATTTATGCTCCCTAAATATGTGTTGGAAAGAGATATTACTGAAGACAGGGATAATTCTTCAGATATCAAAAATAGGAGGAGTAAGAAAAATATTATTAGGCTGATATTTGTAGTTAAGTCAATCAATTAGAAAAAGTGAATGCCCAAACACCTATAATTGATCGATCTTGAAGTGGATGGTAAGCTTTAAAGTCATGTGGCTAGCAGAAAATTCTACCATATTGTTGGTAGCAGGCCCGATGTTGACAACAAAATTGTACCATAAGTAATCAGATAAATATATCACGCCACCTTAGCCTCCCTTATGAGGATTCCTTGTTGCAGCTCCATCAAAATAACACCAAGCTATAGAATTGTCAATCGTTTCTAGTATAATAATCCTTGGACACTTCATCATAAAATTTTGTGGAAACTGTTCGAGGATAGATCAAATTTTGGCAACATATGCAATAGGGGGAATATGGATGTCATGGAGAATGGCTTTGTTTTGTGCAAGCCATGTACCCGAAATAAGAAGTGCAAGCATAGCTTTAAAGTTTTTGGTATTGGATTTTCTCAGACACCTATGGAAAGCTTCATTGAGGTCAACACCTTCCAAGACCAAGGGAATTTGAGTGATCTCATAAACATAGCGCCACAAATCAATCATATAAGAGGATCTAATAAATAATTGTGAGATATTTTCACCTTCCATGCAACATAAATAACATCTGCTCAGACCAGTACATGAGATGGTCCCACATAGGTACCTTGACTTCCAGCGAAAGCCACAAGAAGAGCTTAGACTTTAGAGGATAGTTTAAAGACCATACTTGCCCCATCCAACATTCCAAAGGAGGGATATTTTCTTTAGCACACAACGCCAAGTATCCAATATTTAGCAGATAAGAACCCCCACTAGGATTATCATTCCATAGAATGGAATCCTCCATATTAGAGATATGGATATGACTAGCATAGAGATCTATGATATAATGATCCCAAATGACCTTATCCCCTTCCACAAAACCCAATTGATCAGAAAGAAGCCAAGCTTGATGAAACATTGTAGATGTCTGGTGATTTAATATGGTGAAGAAAAATACGACCACTATCTGTAAGATGTTCAATGATATGTCCCGACAGTCTGCAATCAATCATAGAACCAATCCAAGAGTCAAAATCCAACCTAAATGATTTATCATTCCCTATATGCCAAGAAATCTAGTGGTGGACAATATCAAAAGCATCAAAGGTGGCTTTCCAAGAAATGGATTCATTCCTTTTGTATTTATCATTTGATCTAAGCCAGTCCTGAATGGTCATGGGGTAAATGTATTTTTGTTGAATAACCCATACCCAAAGTCCATGGACTATGGAACTAGTTTAATATATATTGTTAATGTTTACTAAAAAGGGGTTGGAGAAAAATATATTTAGAATTAAAGTGAAATTTATTAACTAGAAGGGTTTAATATCATTTTAAAAAGTTAATAATAAAAGTTAATTAACTTGTTTTTCATGGAAATCTGATTAATTAGAAATATGATATATAAGTTTTTTATGGTAAAATTTATGATAATTGGTTTTTAAATTGACAATAAAGATACTCAACATTGATTGTTATTGGAAAAACAAAAATGCCTAAGGGATTAATTGGTGGTTTGTAAGAAAGCAAATTTACACTTATGGAAATACTTTTTTTATTTTAAATTGTTATCATGTTTCTTATATTTAAGTTAGACTAACTCTTAGCTAATAAAAAAAATTAAACTTTACTCATAAAAAGCGGTTTCAGCCCTTATAATATCCCAAAAATACCCAATATATACTTCATTCTCCATCATAATAAGTTTATGTAAAAAATGAACTCGTATTTCATAAAATTCTTAGAAACTTTAAGATTATAAAAAAAATTAATGCCATATGCTACTTTGTAAAAATGAGGATAGGTATTACGTCCATTGGAAAATTAATGTTATAAAAAAATTAATGCCATATGCTACTTTGTAAAAGTGAGGATAGGTATTACGTCCATTGGAAAATTAATGCCATATGCTACTTTGTAAAAGTGAGGATAGGTATTACGTCCATTGGAAAATTAATGCCATATGCTCTACATTGATGTAAAAATGAAGATAGGTATTACGTCCATTGGAAATCCCAACATGAAGGAACATCTTAGTTGGTCCACTTTGAGAACGATGGATATCAATATCTAGTATGCGGTAATTTATTTAATGTTGTTGTAGAGTTGTTGCTGGTTGTTGGATCTCGAGTAGTTTTTAGATCCAATGGCTTGCAGTAACTCTATGGCAGTGTTAACAAAGCTGGCGTAGGATGGATAATTTTTTCCCACTCTGACCTAGACACAACCGCCTATGCCATATGTTTTAACACACAATTATGTGGGGATGGTATCTCTATTTTAAGGCGGTGAGAGCATCGTAGTTTGCTTTTGCTTTTGTGTTTTTGGTGTAAACAAAATAAATGTGGAAAGCCAAACACGTTTTGTGGGGCACAAGCTACAGGGTCAAATCACCATCCACCATAACAATGTTTCTGTTGAAAAAATCATTATGGAATTTTGAAGGTTATGGGTTATTTAGAGACTTTCAAAATATTTGGAACATGGAAAAATTATGTCTCCATATTTTGATCTATTTTATCATTTTAGTTATTCAATTTTCTTTTTCAGAATGTGTTACCTACTAGCACAACCACATAACTTGTGGCTGGTGAATATTGATAGATTACAAATTAACTATCACAAATAAGTAATAAGTTATTTGTTACTTGTCTATCATGAAGTTCCTTATCCATACATTAGCTAAGAGTTATCCATGCATTAGTTACTAGTTATCCATGCATCAACTATCAGTTATTTTTTATATTTTATTTTTCTCTTGTAATTGTTTATTTTGAATTTTAAACAGTTGCCATAAAATTAATCTCGAGAGTACACTTGTCGCATCCTCATGCAATCTAGAAAAAACATAGATGCCAGTCCACCCCAAACTCTAAAATATAAACACCAATTGGTATAAAATTATCACTTCAAAAAGAGGGAGTCTAAATGCACAACCATTTCCAGTGTCACTCAAGTTTGCAATTCAAATTGTGACTTTGAATTCATAAATGAATTCAACATCCTCAAAAACCCGAGGGCACCCATATGTGGGTAATTTAAACATTGCTTGAAATAATTTAAAAAATTCTATGATAGATTATGTGGAAATCTCTCCGGAAAAGTCTTTGGAAATAGTTGAAATTGTCGGGCATTAAAAAAAATCCAAACTATTATTTTGAATAAAAAGGTTTAAGCTGAGGGTTTGCGCCCAAAATCTATCAATTGGGGTGCATAATAATGGTGCCTGGATAAACAAAGAGGTTGAGTCCATTATTGCAATCAAAATTACAATTCCAACAATCCAATTCGCAATTTCTGCAACAAATTCTGCACCCAAAATCTAGCAAGTGGGCTACATAAGTGGAATTGCATAATCATGATGCCCCTCGATAAACAAAGACATTGAGTCCATTTTTGCAATCAAAATTACAATTCCAACAATCCCATTAACAATTTCAATAACAAATTCTATTACCAATCCCATTAACAATTTTAATAACAAATTCTATTACCAAAGTCCGACAAAATGTGCCCAAAAGATGCAAATCAACTAGAGATTAGCGTGCTCCTCATAAAAATCCACATCAATTGGGCTTGGAGAAGGGCCTACCTTCCTCATTAGGGCCCTTCCCCATCATCCAAAAGATCTTCAATGGATGACATCATCATTCCTTCTATCACTTATCACTTGCAAGCTGCTTGAAGGAGAACGACCCACCTTCTTCATTAGGGCCCTTCCCCATCATCCAAAGGATCTTCAATGGATGACATCATCATTCCTTCATTACTTGCAAGCTGATTGAGATCTAACTAGCATCAAGCCTGTTGCGGTCGAATTAAATGGACTGCAGAAGGCTGAATATTGCTTACCCTATGAAACCGAATGACCTGACAGGGCGAACTTAGAAGCATCCACGTGTATTAAGGCCACGTGTCTATAGCGAGAACCTAGATGAGACTGGGCCTGATCCCGAGCCTAATGCCTAGATGGGCAGATGCTGTCGGTTGACAATAATTGGGGCCGACTCAGACACGAGCAACGGGGAGGAGTCGTCGGATGTCGAGCTTGACGTATTTGGCGGCATGTCAACGGATATAGTTTGGAGACGTTTTTGGTAGAAAATTTGTATTTCTGTAGGAACCTGGGACTGCTACTGTATTTTAGCTTTGTGGGTGGGATTCGACGGCGGATTTGCAGAGTAATTACTTTGACATTACAGCTTGATTTTCGGGATTTGTAAATAGGGCCTTGAATTCCATTTGTCGTGCTTTGATTTTATTCAGTTTGCATTTGTACTTCGTTATAGACAGATCCGACATTTCAGCCCTTTTAGGCATTCTGGGTGGCTCTGAGACATGAATTTTTGTCACTAGGATTTGTGTTTCTTAGGATTTTTGTTTTTCTATATTGGTGGATTTGAAAAGGAGCCTTGTTGACAAAGCATGAATGCTCAGGCACATGTTGCAGGGCTGAGGAGGTTATCTGCCAGGGCTAACAAGGTCCACAATGGCACCAAAACAGGGAGGCCTTTTCACAAGGGACTGGATTCCTTCTCTGCGTTCGCAGGGAAGATCATTCAGCATTTGAAGACCAAGTACAAAGTTCCCATTGAGAAAGGCCTGTCAGATGAAGAATTCTTGAGAATTGAAGCTACTTTTGGCTTCACTTTTCCACCTGATCTTAGGGCTGTTTTGCAGCAGGGTGTCCCTGTGGGAGTTGGGTTCCCAGATTGGAGGTCGGGTGGGTCTCAGCAGCTGCGCATGAAACAGAACCTGCCCATTGCAGGGATTTCATATGAGGTGGCCCAGGGTCGATTTTGGTGCAAGAAATGGGGTCCCAGCCCTAAGGACACCAAAAATTCAGCTGAAATAGCTAGGGCCAACTTGAAAAAGGTGCCTCTCTTGGTCCCCTTGTATGGCCATTGCTATATCCCCTCGTCTCCTGATCTTGCAGGCAATCCTGTGTTTTTTGTTTATAAGAGCGATGTGTTTTGTTGTGGGTTTGACCTAGGTGATTTCTTTGAGAGTGAGGCCTTCCATCTCCATGAGCCCTTGGATTTTTCAGAGAGTTTCAGGCTTGCTCATGATGGTTTGAGAAGGGATAGGTCACTGGGTTTTCACAGGATGAGGGGCAGTGTGGCTGAATTTGAGCAGATTTCTGCCAAACTGGAGGATGACAAATCCAGCAGGAACATAGAAGAATGGGGTAGAAATCTGGATTCTTTATCTAAATGTTGTGATGTTGTTTACAGCAACAAGAGTTTTGCAGAATGGCCCAGAAGGAGCATTTCTGTGTCTGACAGGCACTCCTTCCTTGGTAGCAGTGGCTACAATTCCCCCAAGTCTAGATGCAATGTCCAGTTCCAGGGAAAAATTCCCTCCCCTTCGCCATCAAAATCTCCCAGGTGGATAGAGTTTTGGACTGATTTGGCCGAAGAGAGGTACATATCTTCTCTGCGCATCTCCTCTCCTGAAAGCTTATTTTCTTACTCTGAAACAGAGTCAGATTTAGATTTAGATTTAGACAAAGAAGGCGAATGCGATGATGGCGGCGGTGATTTAAATTTCCGCATGCCGAAATGGTTGATGGAGTACTTAGAGGAGCTGACAACTCTGCTCAGAAATGGCGGTTGGAAGGAACAAGACATCACTGGCATGATTCAGGCCTCATCCCCTCCTTCTGATGACAGTGAAGGTTCATATTTGGACAGTCAGACAATTTTAGAAGGTTTTCTATTGAAAGTAGATTTGATTTCAATTTCTCTGAGAAAAGCAGGATGGAGTTCGCAGGATATTGCAGAGATTTTGGACATCGATTATCCCACAAAAAAGCCTATCAAGAAAATCTCGCCAGAACTGGCTGAAAGGATTGGGAAACTTGCAGAATATGTTGTTCGATGCTAGTGATTACTGCCTTTTCTGTTTATCCAGGTTCTTGAGAGCTTCTGTATGTGTATAAATTTATTTAATTTGAGGAATTTCTTCAGTTTCATGATCAAAAGTTGAATGAAGCAATAACATATTCTTCTCAATGAAGGACCATAATGAATTGCACGCATACGAGCTCCTGGTCATGAACAATCTCGGTAAACTGTTGATCATAAGCTTGGCTTCAAAGATTGAAGTAAAATCTCAGCACATAAGAAAGAAACAAGACAAATAAGCAAATAAATAAAATCTTGTAGCTTAAACCAGACCTGTGGCCGTGGCGGTTGAAGCTCCGAATTGGTTTCGTTGGAGCAATGTAGGGCATTAAAGCTAACAATAATTCGCATACCTCCTCCATTATTGCCGAGCAAGCATCCATTATGATCTTTGCACAGTTAAGGAAGCTTTTAGGCAATCCATTTGCCCTTTGATCATAAATGTGGGTTAATGGCTTCCTTCTTTTGGCAAAGGGCAAAGGTAAAGGTATTTACGAGGTTTTTAAGAGATTTTATAAGTAAGTTTGCACCATTTTAAATTAAGATTTGTTAAATATTAATAAATATCAAATTTTTTGAGGTGTAAAATTTTTTTTTAAATTTTGAGCTTGGTAGATCCAGAGTTTAGCAAATTTTTTGAGGTTTAAATTTTTTTTTTTCAACTTTTGAGTTGGGTAGATCCAGAGTTTAGCAAATTTCTTGAGGTTTAAACTTTTTTTTTTTCAAATTTTGAGCCTGGTAAATCCAGAGTTCAGCAAATTTCTTGAGGTGTAAACTTTTTTTTTTTAAATTTTTGCACCCAGTATATCCAGAATTTAGATGGATTTGTAATGGTTTCATATGTAAATATATTATATTTGTTCCAATTTCTTATATGTAAATTTTAGTTTAATGATGGCTCAATTTTCACATAACATAGTAAGAAGTATTCAAGTTTTTATTCTCTCTAATGTAAATCTTGGTTTAATGATGGCTGAACTCTCATACAACATGGTAAGAAGTATTCAAGTTTTATTAATTATTTAGTTTTAATTAATTGAAATATTAGTTTTTTTTGAAACTTTATTTAGGAGAACATTGTAAATTTTCATGTACATAATATTTTATTATTTTATTAAATATCTATGTCTTAACTATAGCATGGCAAGAAATATTCAAGTTTTATTAATTATTTAGTTTTAATTAATTAGAATATTGAGTTTTTTGGAAACTTTACTTTAAGAGAATATTGTAAAATTTTCATTTATATAATATTTTATTATTTTATTAAATTACTGAAAAATGACTCTTCTTACTTATACAAAGCTATAAAAATAGACTAATTAAATTACTATCATCAACAAAATATATATATATTAATAATCTATCTAAATATATAAATATATTATATTATATATCTTAATATTGAGTATTAAATTTTGATTATTTATAATATTTTTTTTATTTACTTAATATTTAAATATAAATATAGGGGTGGCAGGTGCGGGGGATCTTTTTGGATCCTAGAGGACATGTTGAACAAACCTTTGCTTGAGGACCAATAACGAGGCTGAGTGGTTGGCGCTGCTACAAGGACTTCAATCCTTAGTCAGCAAAAACTTTCACAAGATTGCTATCTTCAGAGACTCTCGGCATGTTATTCTCAAGATGGTTAATGGATACACCACGGGCTCAATTAACTGTCGTCGCCTGTACGACAAAGCTAAGCCTCTCATGTCTAAATCCTATGAGCTCTTTCACATTCTTCGCATCAATAACCCAGCAGCGGACGCCTTGGCAAACATGGGGGCCTCCCTCCAACAAGGCCAATTTAGCCTGAACGGTCAAGCTCCTTACCTCAAATTCATCCCTTAATGGCACGTCGGGGTTTTTGTTCCCTTCCTCAAGGCATGTGGTCTTTCCACTTTCCATTCCTCGAAGTGTTTTTTGCCCTTTCTAAAGGCTTTCTCGTCGTATCCCTTCTCCATTCATCTTATCCCCCCATCACATCTCATTCCCTACCCCCATATTCTTATCCCTCCATCCCTTCCTTATCCCATTCCCTACTTCTTTTCACACCCTCCTCCCTTATCCCTCCTTTCACCTTACTCCTTCCTACTCCCCACGCCGCCTCGCGCCCTCCCTCCACAGGTGGCTCCCACCTCGTGCCTCTTCCCGAAGGATCTCCTCATTACATGTGTTGTCCTACCTCATTACTCACTCCCGTCGCGTGGACTACACTCAACTTACACCTCTCCTCGGACAATGTAGGATTAATGGCTCACCTCCCCCGGGTTAATTGCCCACTCCTCTCGCACGCTCCAGGTCCTATCGCTCCCTCCACTATGTCTTCTCCTCGAAGCAGCTTGCAAACTCATTTTTCTCCTGGCCTCGGCTCTGTCCATTATGTGATTTCCCTGGAGCGCATCCTCTTGGATGTCATAGCAGGCGTAGACGAAGGGTGGCTACAGGAAATTCTGTGGGAAGCTCTCCCTCTCACCAGGACTTTTGTGAAGGAAAGGCTTGCCCTCGCAGCCTTATTCTCCTGTTCTTGCAGTACCCTTTCTGGCACTTCGCTATGGTTTGCAAGCATCGATTCTGGCCCTAGACGCCTGTCCGAAGATCAGTCCCCCATTGCTGAGAATAATTCGATTCTGGGCTGTCACTGCTCAAGGTGGAAGGAAGGTGCAGTGGGCACCTTAACCTGCCGAAGTAAGGCTGAGTGTGATTCCCTTCTGCAAGAGTTAAATAATCTAAAGCATATTCTTAGTAGTCTCTCCGTGGAAAACCAGGCTTGTGTAATTGCAGGTTCGGTTCGTGCTCTCCATAGCAATTTCGCCCGCACCGAGATCTCCCATGGGCAAGGTAGAATGTCTCAGGCTAACGAAAACGCTGGCATTACAGATTTAAAGAAGAATCTCAGGCGTCTCTACGAGATGATGGCCATAGGCATTATGGATAATAAGGAAATAGCACAAGAAGTCAAGAGCATGGGTGAAGTGGTAAGTTATACATCTCTGCAAATCAACAATCATGATGCAAGGATCGACGACAATGAGAGCAACCTCAGGGAGATGATGGGTAAGGTAGACAGAATTCAGGAAGATCTCCAGAATTTATAATATTTAAATATAAATATATTAGATATAATTTTGATTATTAAAAATATTTTTATAATATTATATTTAAAATAATATTATTTTGAAGTAAATATTTAAAAGCCAAATTCCAAGTTTGTGCATAAATTTAATATATTTTTTTATATTTTTTTTAAAGCATTTTTTCATTATGTATTTATAATCTTTAAATATAAATATATCAAATATAATTTTGATTATTAAAGATATTCTTATATAAATATTATATTTAAAAAATATTATTTTAAAATAAATATTTAAATCCAAATTCCAATTTTAGGCGCAAATTTAGTATATATATTTTATTTCTTTTTATAAAACATTTTTCATTATGTATTTATAATACTTAAATATAAATATATTAAATATAATTTTGATTATTAAAAATATTCTTATACACACATTATAATTAAAATAAATATTATTTTAAAATAAATATTTAAAGTTGAACCCTAAGTTGAATACGGAGGATAAAGCATTGAAGCTAAAGCCATATAACCATGATTTATAAATGCTTTTATTTATGTTTAAATTTAGTATATAGATAAAGCATTCAAGCTAAAGCCATATAACCATTGATTTATAAATGCTTTTATTTATGTTTAAATTTAGTATATATTTTTCTTTTATTTTTATAAAGTATTTTTTTCATTATGTCTTTATATCAAATATTTTTCTTTTATATACACAAATTTATTATTATTTTTTATTTGTATTTATATTTATAGTTATATTTAGTGAACCTAATGTGAATATTATTATTATTTGTTATAAGTATTTTTTCTTAAAACATATGTATTGATAATATAAATATTATCATATTGAGTTGTAAAAATGTTTATAATTTCAATATTATTAGAACAAAACATTTTTTAAACACTTCAATTTGATCATTATATCATCTGTAAGTATATATAATTGCCTAATTACATCTATAAAACAATTGTGTGAGATTTTAAGTAAAGATGCCTTAGAAGTTGTTCAGTCTTTCAGTTTGCATGTGTAAGTATACACAATTTGCCTAATTACATCTAAAAAACAATTGTGTGAGACACATTGAGTAAATCCCTTACATGTTGTGAAGCCTTTCATTTTATTACAAGAGTACAACCCTCTTAATTTGGAATTCATGAAGGGTGTAGGGGGGTCGTTTTCGATCCTAAAGGAAAACAAGAAACAAGTTTTGAATGAGGACAACATGAAACATCTAATTACCAAGTTGAGGTGTTAACTCTCTATCAACGTCTTATGGCACTTAATCCTCAAATGATTAGGAGCCTCTTTGTAATGGGAGTCTCAACAATCATTATTAGACACATGTGCCACTCCTTAACTTTGAAGGTTTTTGGCATAACAAGGTTTATCATTAGAATTCAAAAGGACGCAAAGAGGTTTGAGTCGATCAATTTCTTCCACATGCTAAGACAACACAATAGACAAGCATGCCATCTAGCTAATGAAGCACCTTGCTTGAATGTCGAAATCCTAAAGATAGAGGGAGATTAATGTCCTTATCTACTTCCCTAAAAATAAAGCAACAATTACCATAGTCCAAGTTTACAATGGTGGTAACAAGGCAAGACAAGCGGCACGACACATTGAAAGTATAGATGGGAATTAATACCATCTAGCTTTCAAGTGCTTTTGAACATATCCTTTTTTATTATGGTTTGGGCTCTTAAATAGAGAGTTAATTTGTTATTGTGAGTTGGAACTATTTGCTCTCATCCCAATTTATCTCATTGTGGTCTATGTTGAGGTTAGGGAAGATCATGGAATTCATGTTCCAAGCTCCCCTTTGTTGTGGGAATTTGTCGATTATGATGGAAGTGGGATCTTCTCCTTCAAATTATGGGTATTTGTAGATTATGTTGGAATTGAGTTCACTCTTTTTGGGCTACCGGAACCTCCATGTTGTTTATTTGGGTCGAGAAAATCATAAGACTTCTCTAGGTTTGGACCAGTGTTGGTTTATGTGCATCCTCCAAGAATAGGAGGATGGTGGAGCATAATCACCCTAAACATTGCTTCAACTGTGAGGCTTTGGAGTTGTGATGAATTATGAAGAAGCATTATAGGTTTCTTATTATCAACCAGGTAGCTATCCCAATTCGAATAATAGATTGTGTCTAACCAAGATGAAGCACATAATTTAGGACATGCAAAAGTATTGGAAATTAGGATCCAACATAAAAAAAAAACAATTTGAGAAGTTGGAAGTTGAATGTAGTATGCTTTACCAATTGGTCCTAAGACTAGACATGAGCTCTTAGATTGAGGTATCATATCCAATGATGTCAATCAAGTCTACCCTTGATATGGTAAGAGGTGAACAAATAGTCCAACAAACTCTTAAGAGACCTAAAAATGGGATATATGGACCAAGAGCACAGGTAATCAACAAAAGTCACTCAAGAAATCCACAATGGAAATGATTTAATTTGATTTCAAGTCTATATGTGTTTTGCAAAATAGTTTTGATTGGACGCCAGATTCATAGGATTAATAGCACTAGGCCTCTATGCATGCTTGTAACAATTAGAGTAGTTAAGTCCCTAGAAAATGCTTTTGAATTTGAGACAATCTCTAAATGGTTGGCTTCTAGAAAGCTCATTTTTATTTGTATTATGATTTGGTACACTGCAAACATAACAACTTTTTAATACAAATCTTAGCCATTTCAATTTTCTTTTTTATAATATTTGCATTCATAAAACATTTAGTGGGATCCAAATAAATTAAGATTCAAAATTTGGATGGATTTGCTTTTGTGTGTGTGATAAGATTTTCTTGGAAAACAAAAAGAATTATACGCATTAATTTTAAACATCTTGTACATATTGCTTTCTATTTTATTTTTTTCTTTTACAATTTTTATATTAGATTAATGTATACCACAACTTTAGAGATGTATGTTATATGTTTCCTTCATACTGGGTTGTAAAATGTGGATTATGTTAATTCTGTAGAAAATTCACCCTCTTTTGACTATAAATTTGGTAAGAATCTAACAAAAATTTCACTTATTAGCAAAGTTCTACCATGATTCGAGGCTCATGCATGATTGAACAAAGCCCCTGGGGGCTTTTTCCCAATATTAAATTGATCCAAAGCATCAAAATTCAATCAAAGTATCGAGACTCTGTTTTTCTCTATGGTTGGATTTTGACAACTAGAATGAAATTTGACACAAAGATTAGACCACATCATAAAATGCACTTCGTTTATGTGTGCAATAAGAGGTAAGTTAGATGGTGAAACTAAATAGCTTTCCCATTTGGATTTGAATCCTCTATAAAGCAATTTATCCCTAGTGGATTAACACTTCTCCACAATGAAATCGTTGATTTACAAACATCATCATTAACTTAGATTAAATAATCTCACACTATATTAAAAATAAATGTATCTCTTACTTACTCAACACATAATTAAATATAAAATTTACTCAACTTTCAATTTCCACAATTTAAATTATGTTTATAAATTTCATTAATCCTCACTCTTAAATATAACATTACAGACTTCCGAAAGTTGGTTTGGATGATCGGTGAAAAGTTTAGTAAAAATAAAACTCTTAAAAAATATTTACATTTTAATAATCTAAAAAAATCAACCAAAAATTTATATATATAAAGTTTTGAGTAGACACTTTATCCTTCCTTAAATTTAATTAAATCCAATATTCAGTATTTACATATTTTAATAATCTATATATTATCTTCAAATTAATCTTTTATAAATCACTGGATAACATTTTCAAATAATTTATCTCGAATAATTTGAGCACCCCTTCAAAATAATCTTTTATAAATCACTTGATAACCTTTTCAAATCATTTATCTCCCATTGCTTAAGCACCCATAAAATTTATGAGAATCATTAGGATCATAGAGGAATTTGATCAAGCCCCAAGGGTTAGCTCAGTTGGTAAGACGTGTGTACACTCTCTCGGTTCGGGGGAGGTCACGGGTTCGAGCCTTGAGTCCTCTGGGGTTAGGCCTTCTGCTAGGATGGCGGGCGGTTTACCACCTCTACCATCCACAAATGTGGGGAAGTATTGCTGGGTTTCCCGTGGATTTTTCCATCTGAAAAAGAGGAATTTAATCAATTTTCATTGGTCTTATCAATGACCCTCGAGTATTAATGATCTATTTGATCCCCTTATAATGGTATTTATAATTCATGACCTGTTTATAAACTTATATATTAATAAAAAATAATTATTGATTTAGACGGCTCTCCACTATATGTTTGAAAGGTTCATGAACTAAATATTTTATACTCGTGTTCTTGTATTGAAAAAGAAATGTGTATCTAACTTCATGTCAACATAGATAACGACAAGATATTCATGCAAAGAGGTACGTGCAATATATGTATTAATATCATCCTAATATAAAGGAGAATTATTGAAGCTAACACATTATAACCTACTGCATTTATTTGCATTCAAGCAACACGTTATAAACCTATTGAAGTCAACATATTAAACATATTACATGGTATTTTTGTTGTGACTTTCAAATTTTATAAATATAATATATATATGTGATTTTTTCGACAGAATATCCATAGTGGATAAAGTCTTTTTTTTTCATCCGAAAAAAGACAACCTTATATATTATAAAGCCGTATCAAAAGGCATCATAAATTACATTCTCCAAAGAGTCTTTGAAACATGGAAAGATGCCCCAACATCCAAAATAACAGTCAAACAATAAACCAGTAATAACAATACTGACCAAAAAGATACAAACAACCATCCCCAACGGTCAAAGCATAAATCCTAGTCAAAAATATCGGAAAGACCATAAAATACCAAGGATTCGTCATCACCCAGAGTTTGTCGATAGCTTTTGAATAGACAATAACATACTATAATATGGAGTCCAAAAACAAACCGGGATTACCAGCCCAACCAAACCACAGAAAACAGATTATATAAAGCAATGCAGAGAGCCCACCACAATGGTATCCTCCATGGTGTACTCTTTCCACATAATCCTCCTCAGATCCTGAGACAAAGCCAACTTAGAAAGAGCATCAGCATGAGAGTTATACTCTCGATAGATATGGTGACATGCCAGGTGAGGATTCGTGTCCAGCAAGAGTCTAACTTTGCCAAGCCAATAATAACCTTCGAATTGCCCACAATATGCTCTAAAAAATGCCCATTTCCTTTGCAAAGAATAATAACCCCCAAAGGGCCAAGAGTTCAGCTCGAGTGTTCGATCCCTTACCAGCAAACATCCTCAAGCTGTAAGTATGATTCCTAGCCAGTTGGATGACCATACCCACGCTGCACAACCCCTGTTGTTCCGCACCATCGAAGAAACCAACAGTATTAGCTGGAGGTAGGCTTAGAAATCCACAGAAGCGCACATGAGTCTGTGGCCCAGGATCAAAACCAGAGCCAAGAACTTCCAAGGTTTTTGAAACAACGCGATCAAAACCCAAAGGAGACCCCTGAAACAAATGGCCATTTCTCAAGCCCCAGGAATGCCACATACAAAGCATGACACATTCCAGGTGAACTTTATAATGATCATTCAACACTCCGAAGGAAACCCAAGAGATCCTCATCATCCCACTTCCAAATTATCTGAAAATGATCACACAGACACGGCCACATAAGGATAAGGTCTCCACCCTATAAGCATAATGAATAATATATTATATTATTTTGTAAACCATACTTATTATACAATTTTTCAGTGTTATTTGTAATGTATAATTTAAGTGGGTTTTACATTTAAGAATATGTATTTTTTCTTATGAAGTAATAGGTTTAAATTCGGAGGGGTGGAATATGTACACTTGTGTAAACTTTAGAAATTAAATCATTACATAAATGGGTTCCCTGTCCCACAAACAAGAGGGTTTCATACACCAAATTGATGTATAACTTGGTTGTGAACTTATTATTATTATTATTGTGAGTAAGTAGCAAAACCTTGTATTGTTGTACAAAAAGATTTGTATAGTTTACAAAAAAGATGTCCCTCCCAAAGGGAGAACCTGAGTCCTTCAAAAAAATCCATTCCCCACCCAATTCCAAAATGATTCCCATTTCTATAAGCATTCCCATTTTCCCTTACCAACTAAACAAGAACTGTCAACAACTTAAAAAACCCTTTAACCAGCTCCAAAAACAGAGCAAAATTACAAACAAACCCTCAACGTGAAGCCATTACCCACATACATAACACAGGACATTGAAATAGCAAGAAGAACTTAAGAAGTAAGAAAAAAGATGTGGTTTATGCCACACCTGCTACCAGTCCAGAGCTTTCACCCAAACCTTCCTCCTTTTGTTCCATCGTTGGTCCCTTAACCACCGGAGAATAAGACCCAACTGCGTCTATATATAGGGGCTTCCAAATCCACAACTACTTCCAAGTCCCTCAGATTTCTTGTTATATCCTCAAAATTGCTAAATATCTAGGTAACCAAGTTGCCATGGCTCTCTCTCTCCATCATTATTTTTTCCAAGATCTTCCTTAGAATCCAGTAGGGTTCCAACCTTGCCTCCACAACTTTCTCCTCAATATGTTCCATTGCTTCCCCCCCCTCCATTGAAATGATGACACCATCAATGTGAGGTGGGATTCGTGCCAATTAACTTTGCTCCTCTGTTCTCACCTCCTATCGCCTTTCCCTCTGACCACGCCCACCTCATCGACTTCTCATCCTTTGATGCAATGCCATCTGGATCCGACCTCTGCTCAAAAAATCGAAAGTGTTCGTCTTCTCCCACCTGCATCCTCTATCAACCATCTCGATAATAATTAGAGGAAATGTAGATGAAAAATGGGTCTCCTAATGAAATTGATACAAAATTGCCATGTAGGAAAAATTTTATACTATTTCACTTTTATCAAAGGTGTCCAGGGTTAATTTACTTCTATCAAAGCTACCTTAAATATATATGTTATATTAAAATCAATTTAGAAGGACAAAATTTGATGTAGTGTCTTCACCCAATATAAGGAAAGAAAATTAAATAAACAAGTTCTATCTTAAAAGTTATTTGACCCAACTTTTCATGGTGTATAATATTATTATACTATATTAATTATAATATAATTTATTATATATTAGTTTTAATATTAATATCTATTATCCCCAGATGCAGGCGTCAGCACGATCAACAATCGGCACGTAATACCTCGGTCCAAGCACCTCCCGTGTGAAAGTCTGCATGCTACTGGAACGTCCATCAATCCCACCACCTTTCCTTCTCAACCTTCTTCTCGTGTGCGGAAGGAGTAGCCTGTCATTTCCAAGCCCGCGACGTAGGTTGGCGACACCCTGTCCTCCTCTTGTGCTTTCATGGTGGAGCAAATGAATTTAATGCGAGATGGTACTAGGACATGGTTTGGTTAGGGTGGCGATTTGAAGCACATCGCCATGGATTAATGGTTCATTGTCTTCGCTAGGTTTAGCACTGCTCTGTCTCAGACTGTGTCTTCCGCGTGATTCGAAGCCTGGTTTCAGCCTCAGGGTGGATCTCTTTCGATTTTTCTTGGCATTCCTCACCGGCCTATCAATCTACAAGTCAGTAATATTTTCACAGGTTACAATGACGTGGGAAGCTCCCACCACCCCACTCTCTTTCTGCACAAAGTTTGGCCCTCTCTGTCGAGCCCTGACCTCTGGTTGATCAACATGTCCAGGCAATGGGGAATGCCTCGACGTGCCAGCACGGGCAAAGGGAAATCCCAAACAGGGTTTAGTCTGCAGACTAAAGAAGAGTATGAAAACCACATCACCAAACCAATTCACATCCTTATAAATGACTCGAACGGAGGGATCCTCAACTAGCGGCTCGCTTTTGGGTAGGGTGGTAGCCAAATTAACCATTGCTGGCTTGTTAAAAGCATGCTGGGCAATCTCATGGAAGATATGCTAAGTAATTGGTCGACATCTCACGATACTGTTCTTGTTGTGAAAGTAAAAATGATGGAAATGAGCACTCATCTCACAAGTATGGACAACACATTTGCATGGAACTGCATGGCAGGTAAAGCAGGTCAGGTTCGCCTCATGGACGATGGTAGTGGAAGTGCAACTGGGGAAAGGTTGCGGGACACTAGCACGGTTCCGGCTCCACAGGCCCCTCCTTTCCCCATTCCTTCGACCACGGAGCCTTTGTTCAAAGGGATGAAGGAAGTCGATGGCCATAACACTGAGCCACCACAAACTGCTTTGGCTACTACTACCAACACGACCAGCATTTCGGAGGAAGAAGGATGGGGATGCCCCATCATCAAGGAAACCCCCCCCTCTTGAAGCATGCTTAGAACGTCTGTAGAAATGAACTGTTGTTTCAGGATTTTTTGTCATCGTTGTCTAGTTTGGTTATCTCTCTGTTTACTTTTGAAAATGAACTTTGTAATTATGTCAAATACTGGTTATTATGCTAGTTCCACACTTTTGAACAGTTTCACTACTTTTTTCCTCAGATGGCCCTACGTTTTTAAGAGGCTTGGGTGGTGGCTTCGCCACCTGAGACCTCCTCTGGTCGAGGTTTTTTTTGTACACCTTGTTTTAGTAAATTAATAGAATCTCGCAACATTACAAAAAAAAAAAATTAATAACTATTATATATTATTTATAATATTAGCTACTATGATGCATTAATTATATATTAATATTAGTTAAAAGTTATTAGACCCAACTTTTGAGTGTTATTACAAAAGTAGTCTAAATGTTAGGGGGTATCAGCTTTTTTGGATGCTGAATCCATTTATGCATTAAGAAACATGATTTAAACACTTCAAAATTTAGATTTTGGAAAGAAAAATTCAACATATTAGATTAAAAATCACAAGAAAGTCCATAAGACTACTCTATTATAAAATATTATTTATAATATAATATTATTATATATTAGTTATAATATTAATTATTATTACTATTACATGTTATATATTATTCATGTATTACCTAAATGATGGATAGGTATATTAGTTATAATATTAGCTAAAAGTTATTGGACCCAACGTTTCTGGTTATTATGGAATATTAATTATAATATAATATTATTATATATTAGTTATAATATTAATTACTATTACTATTAAATATTATATATTGGTTATACATGGTTATATTAGTTATTATTATATATTAGTTAAAAGTTATTCGTCCCAATGTTGTTTGGTTATTATAAAATATTAATTATAATATAATATTTTATATTTTGGTTATAATATTAATTATTGTTACTTTTTTTAACCGAAATGAGAAGATTTATATTATATATAAATTAAAAAGAGTTCACATAAACCCCTAAGGCCCAAAATATCTTTTAACAGCTCAAATCTAACTACAAAAATAATCAGATTCAAGTCTAAAAATAGTTCATATTTATACATAGCAAAGCATTAATTCCCAAAAAACAGATTGTCCCTGTTTAAGTGAGTGAACCCTTACATATTGGCCACCCAAGAGACAAAAAAAACATAAACAACTAAAAATAAATAAATAAAACATATCAAGTATGCACCAGAGTTCCTTCATCTTCAAGTTGCACTATGGAAACTTCATTAGTGTCGCTTTAATATGCTCACCAAAGGCCATTGTGTCTTCCTTTCCATCACGTTACTCTCGAATTGAACCTCTTCCAAAAGTTCCCTTAGATGCACATAATGAGCTTTGTTTCTCTCATTCACTAGCATCATTTGTTATTAATAAAGTATTTTGAAATCCAAAATTGCATTTCGTGGATCGACCAATCTACCACCCATAACCCTCTCCATATTTTGAAGCCTAAGTCTTATTTCCTCAACATCCCCAACATGAACATGGTAGCCACTTTCCATATCATATAGATGAGTTCCCATGCATGTGGCATCTAGAGAAATGCATTTATTTTCCCCAACACTGCTTTCGCCACCTCATACATGCACTGAAGCATCTTCTTATAATCATTCATGACAATTTTCATATCTCTTACCCCATGCAGGATTTCCCCAATTAGTTCCCTTTCCATCGAGCGCGCCTCCTTAGGGTTCGAAACCAACTTATGTTCCACCGACATATCTACACCAAAACTAAAATCACAAGGAGAAAAACTAGACAAGAAGCAAGAGAAAAGGTGTGTAGAAACATATGCATACATGCATATAGAGATTTCCCGTGATGACATTTCACACGATCTGCCTCCCACATCCGCAATTAATTCCACCACCAACTCCGTCTGCCAATACCATCGCCCGAAATCCCATAGATACTCCATTAAAATATCCTTAAGCTGAATTACACCTCCTTTACTATAACATCCCC
This sequence comes from Pseudotsuga menziesii, assembly GCA_001517045.1. NCBI lineage: Eukaryota > Viridiplantae > Streptophyta > Pinopsida > Pinales > Pinaceae > Pseudotsuga > Pseudotsuga menziesii. The sequence goes on from LPNX010745402.1 coordinate 531,378, forward strand.
TATGTCTTAATTATATTTATCAATTTTTTTTTTCCACTGAAAAAAAACGTAATTATATATAAGAAGATAATTACAATCCACAGATGGTACATTAAAAAGATGTCACAAAGATGTCCATTTTCAAAATCCAGACCTAACAGGTCTCAAAATTTAAGTATCACAGTACATAACATACTTGAAGGGTTATCTTAAAAGTTCAACCATCAAATATCATCAAAATATGCATATAGCAGATTTGATCCTCAATAATCATCAAAAATATAGTTTGCTTCAGCAAAAAACTGTATAACGGTATCATATACCAGAAAAGTTACTTTGAAGTAGGATATTCAAGCATAAAAAAGACACAATCATCCTCTGGTAAACAAAGATCCAAAAGTTAAAACAGCTTATCAAATTCAAAGTGTTCATCTCCCTTGTGCTCTAAAATATGCCAAGTGCCAGACAAAACATTAGCTCCTTCTAGCCAATATATATGCAAGTGAATTACGTTCATGGTAAATATGCATGAAAGACACTGAGTCAAACATATCCACCATTCTATGAATTTCCATCAAAATCTGAGCAAGCTGAACATTCTGAATACGATACTTACCAATGGCCCAATTGATAACCAGTTGAGAATCCCCAAAAATCTGCAATTTTTTGAGATTCTTATCCAAGGACAAAGACAACAGAAGCTTTAAACTAAGTAACTCAGCAAAATTATTAGAACCAGAACCCAATCCAGCTTTGTAGGAAAAAAAATGTTGATCAGTGATATAAATCAGACCACGAGCTCCACACAATTTTGGTTCTCCAGCAGCCCATCCATCGAAATATCCCTATGGATATGATTTATCAATCTCTTCTGCAACAATAGATCTGATCCTAACCACACTCAAATGTTGAGGAAAAGAACTCAACATTCCCAAACTAAGTGCAGCAACCTGAAGAGAAGATGGAATTAAGTCCTCAAAACAACACTTGTTTCTAGCTAACCAAATAAACCATAATACCAGGATTGGTAATGATTTAATAAGTTTAGTATCATCTCTGATAAACCAATTTTTGAGACATAAACTTACCAAATCTCCAGCCCATAAATTGGATTTATGCAATTTAACCTCTAATTCAGATCATACACTTCGAGTAAATTTACAATCAACTCCAATATGTAAATTTGTTTTTGACTCCAGGTTACAAAGATAACATCTACCTGGACCTTCCCTTCCTTTCCTGCATAAAATATCCCATGTTAAAGCTTTATCAGATAAAATGAACCAACTGAAAATTTTAGTCTTCAATGGACATTTAAAGCTTCCATAAAACCTTCCACCACCAGGTAAGTTCCTCCTCAAATCTGTCCAAAGTCAACTGAAGATAGCCAACACTAGGAGTATAAATCCCTGATTTAGACTGACTCCAAATCAATCGATCAGCTTCAAGAGACAGTCTAACATGACTTGTTTTTAAGCAAGTCAAATAATTGTTCCATACAGTTATATCTTCATGTTCAGAAAGCCCAATTTGTTCAGTTGAAAGCCAACCTTGTTCCCTTAAAACAGATGTCCCAAGGCAACCAATGTCTTTGAGAAAGATAAAGCCAAGAGAGTGTAATTTGTCAATCAAACTGGAAGGAAGAACATGTCACCACTTACACCCAACCCATGAATCAAAACCAATTCTCACTTCAGCACCATTCCCAACCTTCCAAGAAAGATAGTTACCAATTAGATCAAAAGACCATAATACCGCTTTCCAGCAGATAGACACACCTTTTCATTTTATTAGTAACTCTAATCCATTCCATTAATGACAATGGATGCACATATTTCTGTAAAACAATCTTGACCCATAAGCCAGTTCCATTAATAATGTTCCAAACATTCTTTGCAGCCAAAGCTTTAGCAAAAACAACATGTATCTTCAACCCCAGCCTCCCAGGATTTTAGGCCTTGCTAATACTTTTCAAGAAGCCCAAGGAAAACCAGTAGAATCTAATTAATTAATTACACAATAGGAATAAGCAGATCATCATTATAATCAAGCGTTAAGGAGTGAACGAGGAGACTACACGTGGAGACAATTATGGAAGGACTTAAGATCATGAGGAATCTTTCTTGGAGAATCGATGCTTCTCGATTAGTAAGAATCAGTTCTATACTGGAAAAAGTTGGGACGAGATTCGCACATATGGAGCACCATGGTGATAGATCAGAAAGACATCAGTGTCAGAATTTAGAGCGACGAAATTATTTACAGTTGTTTCAAGTAAGAAATTTAATTTATGTTTGGGTATGGAAAGAATTGCTTTATTGCATTTTCTTTGAGATTTATTACATTGTAAAAAAATAAAAAATAAAAAATAAAACTCTATGAATGGTCTCTTGATAGAGAAAAACCCTTTTCAATCCGTATTCTCGACTTACGGGTGGATTAAACCAATAAAGAATATCCCCTTTAACTAGAAGCAATTATTTCCCTCCCGTGACCTTGGCCTTATTCCTATGTATGCATCCCTTCCCTCAAGTGGAAGAGGAGCGACTGGATTTTAGAAGCCAAATTCATGATTTTCCTTTTCGTTTGGTTTATTGGTTGATTATTGTCGATACAATAGTATTAACTTCTTTTTCTGTTGAAAGAAGATAATGGTCCCTTAATGATACAAAGAATCTAGAGAATGATCCCCAACCTTTATAATCCTACCGGAGTCATGGTTGGCCTCTTGGTGGAGAGCCACGCCCTTTGCCTATGCATATAAATATTTAGAATATTACTTCTACAACTTACATTATAACTCGACATCTAGGTTTTGAACCAGATGTGTTGAACTTTAAATTGTTCTTTAGGTGCTATTTTATTTTCTTTGGATGCTACCTTGTAGATACAACACATGCCTTGCACCCTTCTTAATTGTTTGGTTTTCCTTGGAATTGGAAAGGGCTCAGCCCTAGAATTCAAGTGGCTCTATCTATACAAACATATTGTTTTCTTGCCAAGAAAAAGAGAGGGTGTGGTCTTATAAACTCCACTTTATTAATGTTTGAATATGCATGCTTAGAATGTTTCCAATAGAGAGCACAACTCTTAAATCCATAGTATTTCACACCTTGAAATATTTTTGATAAATAACTTTTTAGTAAGTAGCCATGAGGTGTTTTTATATATGCATATACATATAATCTTGACCGAGTACAAGAACGAGCAAGAGAACGACTCTAGCTAGGGTGTTAATGTGTTAGAGAGATTGTCACAATGTTGAATCCTAATTGAGGAGATTTTTAGCTGCTAGGTAGTTTTCAATCTTTCCTTGTTATTATATTTGGAATGTGTGTGTGTGTGTGTGAGAGTGAAAAGAAGCTAGGCGGGGTGTAGGCCTTAGTTAATGTTGTAAGTTATGTATTTCATCCTTTGCAACTCAACCTTAAGTAAATAAAGCATAAAGATTGGGCGTTTATCGTTCCATGAGTAAGGTTGTACAAACCTTGCAAATGTTCTTGTAAAAGAGACATTGAGAAAAGGGAAAGAAAATTGCAGCGGATGTGTTGTAGAATTGTAACATTTCTTGTTGGTCAAAAATAATAGAAGATGAACAATTCTTGGTGGACGTAGCCCCTTGTTGGGGTGACTGACGTATATTGGTGTCCCTCATATATATGCACCTTATAGGTTTCATATCTGCTTATAAGTTATGTGATATTTGTAATATATATTTAATGATTGTTAATTTCTAAAAGTGTACCCACTAAGAATGTTTTGTGCCTTTTGTATAGGTGTATGTTTTAAAAGATATTGTTATAAGCAATTAAGAAACATGTGGAGAACTCTTATTGTATTGAGTTTAAGATTCCACATGAAAAGGACTTACACTTTTACATAGTTTACTACAAAGTATGGGTTGTGTTCAAATATATTGTTTGTTGGTTTTAAATGATTGAGTTATTTGATGGGTTAAATGTAACCATTAAACAAGAATAGTTAATATTGTTTTATGAATAAGTGTAAATGGCGTGAATTAACAAATGAAAGAGGTTGAAAGCAATTATAGAACTTATTTAGAGGAGGATGACATTTAAATTACTTTATACTGATAGATAAGTCATCTCCTTTTTATGTATTTATGCTTACATAGTTATCTTATTTAAATAAGGCTTTGAAGGCATATAAATAGATGTTCTTAATCTTCATTATTTACAATAAAGGAAATGTTTAACTTCTCTATTGTTTGTAATGTGAAAAGAATGTAATGACGAGATAAGTTCCGAAAAGACCCTCTTGTTTATTTATATTCGGTTCCTTGTTTATATCTTTATCATTCCTAGAATCTTCTGTACTTGGTGTATGCAATTAACATGGTTAAATGATTAAACAATCATGGTAGTAATCCCTTGTTGTATTGTTTACACTTACCATAAGTAGAATTGAGGAAATTGGAAAAGGAGATTGACATGTCATGCAGATAGCAACACTAACATACTTGATTTGCTTGGATAAAAATAAAAATAAAAATTAGTAGAGAAAAAAATGGGTTGTTACAAATGGTATCAGAGCAGGTTCTCAACACTAGGACTCCCTAATGGATTCACATGCATACATGTATGTTATGAACTTTGTGAAAAATTGATTATTTGAATATGAGATTTTATGTTTACTTATTGGCATGCATGCTATAGAAATAATATTGTTTCAATGTTCTGATCGTCAAGGTACATGAATTAGTTCACTTAGAAGCATGTGCTTGAATGCATGAAGCTAGTTGCTTAAACTGAAATGCAAAAATAAATGCATGAAGAGTGAAGTGTTGTCTGAATATCGCAACCTGTCATATGTTTGATTTCATTAGATTGTAAAGATTTATGAATGAAAAAGATGTATGCATTACCATGTTAACGATAAATTAAAATTGGCACACATATGCAAAGAAATACTTGTGTTATTTTTCTTGCATCATGTTGACTCAAATGCCAGTCTATGTATAACTTGTTGAGATTGTGCTAGAAGAGTTCAGTGCATAGTGAATTTATCTATGATAATGACTAATGGATACATGGTGTATTAAGCTAGTAATTGCTTAAACAAATTCATGGATACTCAAGCTTACTGCAGGTTAGGTAAAAGTTATGCTTGGTTTGCTAAAAGAGTAAGTCAATGAATAACATATGTAGATATAAGTAACTAACACAAAAGTGTATTCATGGAAAAATAGAGTGTAATGGCATATTTTGATTTCAACAAGATTTAGTATGATAAAAAGCACAAGGATTATGCATAAAGATAGATATTCTTACATCTAGATTGTGCATTATGTATAACTTGGTGTTTAAATGCATCAAAGGAAAAACTTGTTGATATATATATAATTTTACTTCTGGCTTAAAATTACATTGATACGATGTAAATAACCCTTTACAAAGATTGTTAGTGTAATGTACAAGTATAATGGGTAACAAGAAACTTCACCAAACTGAAGCGAACATAATGGAAATTGGTAATGTAAATTCAAGTTTATAGAAAGTAATATATGAGTTTTGCTTAAGGTGCAGATCAGTGAAAAGTACATGCAAATATAGTTACGACTAAGTTGTCGAGGAAGTATTGCAATGAGATTATGCAAAAGAATGTCCTATTGCATCAAGAGTTACGTACACTTAAAATAGGACTTGCTATTATGTGTTATGATTTATTGTATGAGATTATGATGCAAATAATTTTCTGGTAATAAATGGGGAGTAAAGAATGCAGATACACATGATGGAAAAAGGTAACATCTAGAATCAATATGATTCCTTGATTATTATGAAATGTTAGCAAGATGTTATCATTTGATTAAACAATCGTATTATGGCATAACATAGTTTACCTCCTTACACCAACAGGCAGGTTTTGACCATACATTGAGACTTCCAAAACTAAGCACTACCTCCAACATAAAGAATCTAGGATGGATGCAACTCCATAGATAATATTTTATTTAAATTAAACTATTAAAGTTATTTATAAGAAATAGATTTGGCATTGCCAAGATTCGGAAACTGCAATATGTAAATTCATGTTTTATATTTCAAAACTTTAATAGCATATAATTTAATGAATCGTTGTAGAATTTTTCCATTGAGGATATATGCCCAATCAATCTTGTAAACTTAGCCTCTAAAATTATTTGTATTTCCAATAATTTCGAAAGGAAAAAGCAGTTTCAAATTTCAACAAAAAATTATATTAAACTTACATTCTTTCGGTAATATATTCAATCCTCTTATGAATTATTAAATTTAAAACTTTCATGATGAATTAGTGTGGTCTTCCTTCCATCACACAATTAAATTATCCATTGAATGTGGAAAGGAAACGCATTTGAGATAAGAATACACAAATATGAGTAAAATTTATTCTAAGCAAAAAATTTAGAATCAACAGTTGAGTATTAAATTTGGTTTAAGAATATTATGCCTACTGAATTCTTATATATCTATGAGATCTATTCATATACAAATACAAGCATACAATAATTTCACATATACATATTTCAAAATCAAGAGGAGGATCAACTCTTGGTTTTATTTATGGATCTCCTTGGTAAGAAGGGTAAGCTTGGTCAAAATACATTTCAAAGGTTATGTTAAATACTATAGAAAAGATATGTGTGAAATATATTTGGTCAGGAACTAAGAAGGAGAAGCTATTCTTTATGTAAATGTGAGTTTCTCTACACAAAGAAGTCTTCTTGCGGATGGAGAATAAAACATATCCAATTCTTTTAAATCTTTAGCCTCCAAGAGCCTCTAGCAATTACTTACATAAAAAGGTTTATGGCAATTATGTATCATTCATAAATATATTTCTCCATGTTCTCTTATTTCATGGATTAGATCCTTCCACTCTCCTAGAAAGGGAGGATCTCTCGTATAGAGAGATATCCAAAATAACGTCCCATTGACTAAGGAAAACATTCCATGGCAACAAAGGAATGGGTGCATCATCATGGTGGGATCCATTCCTATTGTGGGCTTAATCCAAACAGGCCTGCTACCCCAACCCTTGGTGGATACACTCAGTTAATATGGATATAGACTCTTGACAAAAATCTATCAAGTATAACATAGTGACATTTGGAATTGTGGATGGGAAGTAGAAGCTCAACTCAGTTTTTCACAAGATCATATTTCATCATGGAACACATACATAATTGAACTAAACAAAGCTCATATCGTTCTCTATGATACTCCAGACAATCTATCATGGATTCTCAATCAGGACAATGGGGCATATAGTATCAAATTAGGATACCAAGCACTGGTTGAGGATGTCTTAGATGACAAGGACACTCTTTCATGTGGAGGCCTATTGAAATTCATATCTCCACCAAAAGAAAAATTATTTAGTTGGCTAGCAATTAAAACAAAATACTAACCTGGGATAACCTAAAAAAAAGAGGTAGAGATGGAATAGGTAGATGCACACTATGTCTTGAACAAGCATACACGATTTACCATCTCTTCAAAGAAGTGTGGAGTGTGTCATGATCATGGGGAATCTTCCAAAATTGGGAGGGGTCCACCTTATTGGAAGCATGGAAAACTTGGTTTTCAAGCACGATCACCCTAGAGATATTGCCTCTTCCTGTCCACATTTTTTTTGGAGTTTATGGATTGCAAGAAGCATAGATATCTTTGAAGGAGTCAATCCAAATCCACTTATTGCACTCTTCCGAATTAAATATTATTTCCCTAAGAATTCAATCAAGGTTAAAAACAACAAAATAAGAACCCCCGAGAATCATATATGCAATAATAATCAACCACATGCTTTTTGCAATGGAGCGTCTAGTGGGAACTTTGGAGGAAGTGGTGCAAGAGGTTGCATAATGTTTGATGGACAAAATGTGTCTTATAAAAGAGGCTAGGGAGAAAAAACCAACAATTATGTAGAGCTTCTTAGTGTTCTCATTGCTCTATCAATGGGCTAGGAATATGGGATCTCCTTTATCTAGCTTTTCTCATACTCTGACTTGATGATAAAATGGTTAAATTGACAATCCAGTTGTAAAAGCATAAAGCTTACACACACGCTCGAATAGGGGAAATAGTTGAAGAATCCATTCTCTTAATGTAGCTACCAACATATTTACAGAGAAAAGAATATGACTGCAAACACTTTGTCAAAGGAGAATCGCAACTTACAAGAGGAGCCAATGTAGGATTAACATACAAATACTTCATGCCAAGTCACAAAACACGAATCTCACTTCAAGTAATTTCCCAATGAAATATAAATGTTTCATCAATTGATGATCCTCATTTTCTCTTTGACATATTGTTGGTTGAGATTCTCCCACAATATACATAGACATGTTTTGTTTTTCACTCCATCATGAGCTCAATAAGTTTCCCATAATGAATGGAAAAAACAAAGCTTTGATGATAGAGCTTCATCTTAAGTTTGCACAAAATGTGTTTGGGTTGAATCCCACTATTTTTGTTAACTCTTTGAACATATGCACATATTTCCAGGGTCCAGCGAGCTCTTTTAATTTTAATTTCTAACGCATCTTACTCTAGTAAGATAAATTGGTAGAGACTAATCTTACTCTACCAGTTTATCTTGCTAGAGTAATCTTTGTAACACAACTTCTTCTGAAAAAGGATTTGGAGACTGGTGAGGTTCTGCGTTTAAGGGATCAGGCTACTGAGCCTCCTTTGATTGCCTTTGTTCTTAGGAATTGATGCATTTCAAACCACACTGGGCTTTAAAATATTACAAATTTCCTTGGTCAGGATCACAAAGAATAGGGTTTTATAGTGAGGGTATGTATTGGACCTACTCAACTTCTTGTATCTATTAACATCCTACAGCTAGTACAACAACAATTAGTGCAAGGGGAGGATTGGTTGTCGCTTACTGGGAATGATTTTCAACTTGCATTTGGCAATAGTACTTTATTTGTCTCATCCTTTCAATAGGTACAGAAGAGACATATTTCTCTAGAACAACAATTAAACGGGAAATTGTTGGAAAGAGTGCATTCAATCTCTCTAAAGGTTGTAGATTGTATCAAGCAATGGGTAGATGTAGGTCCTTCGCGTCTAGATCTTGATTGTAAGTCGAATTCCCAACACATGAATTGTACAAATACGGTTTACAAAAAGTGGGATGATGGATAATACACCTAACATGACCAATAATAATGACCACATAGCACTAGGTCATGGCGAAATTAAACATAGGTGAGTGAGAGGGCTATCTCAAGAATGGATGCACAAGACAAGCCAACAAGGAGATGCCCTAGTCAATACACAACAACAATCACAAAGGAATGAGATACAACCTGGTTTGGTACATAGGAAAGCTAGGCAATGGGATGTAATTCCTTTCACGCAAAAACATTGAATTGAGAAACAATATAGCTCCATTCCATTGTCATGCTTTTAAAGGCAAACCATCACATCTCCTCCAATATTGCAGTGATGAAACTTATCAATAAAAAAATAAAAATAAAAATCCAACACTAAACAGAACCGTACATGTAAGTGAGAAGTAACGTGGATGAACATCTATTCATGTGTTGTTCCTTTGGTGAGTGCAAAGCATTAAGAGGATGGATTATTACTACTTTTATCTTTGGCCCAAGGCCATTCATTTGCAAGAGTGTTTCTTATTGTTGTGTACATGCCAATAATAAATTGTTCCTAATATAAAACAATGATGGGTCCTAAGTCCTAGGTCTTAGAGTTAAAAAACTCGCTCTCATATCAAATGTAGGCACCTCCTCTTGAACTTAAATGATTTACTATTAATATTGCAATGAATAAAATATTATGAGATCTATAGCTACAGAGCTATGAAATACATGTCTTATCTTAAGAAAATAATTAAAATATTTCAATAAATTGTGATTCAAATACCCATTTTTAGATGGTTGTAGAAGATCCTTCCTTGATTTTTTTTTTGTCTCCAAGCTTGGTCTAACATTCATTTCCAAATGTATAAGGAGCTTATCGGTTAACCACCCTACCAAATTCTAGTGGGTACTCTTCTTCAACAGGGACCCCATTACCTCGGGGGTTGTATGAAGAATATAACTAGCTTATAAATTGTGTAACTCATCTATAGCATATGAGGTACCCACGTCCAAGTACAACACACATATTCAAACCAAATTCAACACCACACAAATCTTCAAACCAAACTCAACATTAGTTCACCATGGAGAAAATCAATATTAGAAAAGTCATCCCCCATTAAGGTGCCAAAAAATCCCCTTTAGGCCCAATCATCCATCATTTTATAGCCTTTGAGGTTCATGCCACTTGTCATTGTCTTGCAAAAATGATAATTATCTATGTATTGATTACATATTATTCATTTCTACATGTGTCATTCTTTTGCATATGCAATTTTTTTTATTTAAATTTAAAAAATAATATCCCTCACTCACAATAATTTATCCTAGTTGTTCCCATGATTTCCTTCTTAATTTCACAATTAAAGGATACACAAGTAATTACCATTTTTCAATTTAAATTTAAATTTAAATTTAAATTACATTCAATTAATTCAACCACATGACTCAAGTATTCTTTCATAAATTTACTCCTTATGTTTTTTTAAGGTACCTCAATCTTCTCTTTGATTTATGGATTAAATCAAATAACTAATTTCTCTTTTAAATTAGTCATTTTAGTTTATTTCATGCAAATTCCTTCCTCACATAAATTCTATCATGGATTTAAGCTTATTGAATTAACAATTCCACTTTACTTTCTATCTTAACTTCGTTTACTCTTATTTTTCCTCATTAAGTGGGTCCACATGAGTTGTTATTTATTATTTTTAATAAACCTCACTTTTATTTATGTTTCAGTCACACCTTTCTAAATGCATTTTCATTCCAAATTATAAATGTAAGTTCTCCCTTTTACAAAATATGCATAAGCCTATATGATGAATCAAATCACTCATGTTCATTTTATTTTTCATGATGTGTGTGTGAGAGAGAAAGGATACATTTCTTCCAAATATGCACATATGCAACAATGATACTAAACATTCCATGTCCATACATGCCCTTCAAGTATCTATTATTATTATTTCTTTAATGGTGGGGGTGGTGTCATGGTTTAGACTTAAAACTAATTCAACTCATTTAATGTTGATGAGAGACTAATGGTCATTGAGAAATAAGGTTCAACACCTTATTGTGCACCCTTCAATAGATCCCCGTGAGTGATTGAATCCACGGTCTACCCTCACGACAATGTGTAACCTCTAGGTAAAAACATAGAATGTGTTTTTCAACGCAGTACATGGGAGGAGTGCTAGTAGGCAGAATAGGCAACCTAGGTCTGCTCCTCCTCAATGTACTCATATCACAACTCTTCATACAAACCTTTTCCCATGTGTGAGCTTATTTGGCAATTGATTCCTTGTCTCCGCACATATCTAAAAACAAACACATCAAGTAGTTCTATCTAATATTAAACCATAATTATCAACAACATTGTACATATGACAATTGTCCACATTTCGACTCCATCACGGGTCTCCATGTCTTGATTTGATTTGGAATCAATATGTACTTATGATTCTTCTTGTCATACTTGACAAACAATCAATAGTACTGAAAATCATAACATAATAAATATATTTTAATAAACATATGTTCTCTATGACAACACAACGTCATCTATATATGTAGTCCATTTTCATATTTCAGTACATACATCAATTTACTCATAGTCCATATAAATTAACATTTCTCATAATCGAATACATCCTATTCATGTTACCCAAAAGTCCCCAAAAACATAATACATGAAGAGGTGCATGAGATAAACAACAATGGATTTACATTACCTCAAATGTTCTAAGTCACATACATTCACCAATTTCCAATTTCATAGTAACATACAATCATGTCATACCCACACCATGTCTCAAACAATAAGTTATATGCAATTATTTGCAATTTCAATATTACTCATCCAGTCATCTAAGATAGTCTCAAATTATTATGATTACTATAGGAGTTAATTATAGATGGGGCATTACAGATATTACCATGAATATTGGAACATATCTTTGCTTACATAGATAATGTGGTTGTGTTATGCAATTTTTATCATGTTAATGATGCACCTAAAGTGAATATATTTCATTGCATTTGAGATATTGACAGTGTAACGTCCCCGACCCTTCGATCGGCGAAGAGGACGCTACCATGGCCTTAACCATCTGGGCAACCAGCCCCATGAACATGTGCATTCATAAAAATGGAAATGCTGAAAACAAAATGCATTGAAGTAGAACAAACACATATACAATTGATTATCATACATAGTGGAAGCAACATACATTCATACAAGCATTCAACATGTTCACCATATTCACTAACAGTAAAATGATTGCAGGAGTAAATGATTCCTAAATCTCTCAGCAATGCTGCCACCCCTGAGCTGGGCATGATTCCCCAAGGAATAAGGAACAAGCAGGCTTACACCTAGCCAAGGATACACAAAACATAGCCAAGCCAGCACAGTTGGGTTTATCAGGCCATCAAGGAGTTGGGAAAGGCTAAATGCTAAGCTGGTGAGCTCATTGCAGAGCTAGGAACACCTACACCAGAACTAGCCTGACTTCTAAGGCACCCACACACACCCAACACAAGGATTCAATCGCTTCTCTGCTACACAGTCCCTCAGGCCCTGACCTCCCTTCCAGTGCTATTCAGGGGTTATGGAGAAGAAAGCCAACCCTCTAGCCCTGTCTGTGTGGCTTCCAAACACACCAGGTTTATCAAGCAACTCAAGCCCCCATCCCTGCTCCCAACATAGTTTGAAGACCAACCATTGCACGCATGCAGTCAATCAGCAGTTACAGCTTAGACAAGGACACGACTCCTGAGTCGTTCTTGGCCCTATCGTGGCCAAAACGACTCCGAAGCGAATTACAACAGTCCCAAAACGTATCAGTAAACACTGCTCGCGACATGGGGAAAACAACAATCCGTCCTGGACCATGAAGTCGCTGGGAAAATGTACACAGACCACACTGGGGAAGAAAATACTGTCTCCCAACCTGTGCGTGAGGGAAACTTGCACCAGACCCCAAAATACAGAGGGAAAAACATATGCATGAGCCACAAATCAGTAGGGAAAACTTACACACAGTCCGTAAGAGTAAAATGGCTCTCCGCAGGAAAAATCGTGGGTGATAGTGACCGAACGGCTCCCAGCTTGCTGCGTGAGTAACAACAACACAGAACCTAGTGTGTGAGAGAAGATTCACACCAAATCCCAAATACGGACTGAAACACACTCGATTCCTCTGCGTGGAAAATGTGAATGACAGTGGAAACGGCTCCTCTCTCCTGGTTGCTTGAGACTAAACAGGAAAGAAGCTTGCGCGTGAGAAAAATGAACAGACCACTGTCCCTGTGTGAAGATGAACAGACAATGGAGAGAATGCGTAGTAGTGGAGAGGATGGAATGAGGGGCGTAGTCATTCTCCTGCCCATCGTTAGGTTCGATCCGCTGGTGGAGTGTGCGTGTGGGCAAGGACTGACAGTCCTGCCACACTCCACTCCCAGCCATAACTGCCCCAACTAACAGCAGTAGTTTTCAATGGTGGTGGTTGGATAAGACAAGGGAAAGTGACACATGGCTTTTTCCCCCATTACCCAATGTTTGACATCCCCCACCCTTATCCTTGTGAAAATCATGCCCCTTCTCAATTTAGTTGTCGCGAACGTAGCTGGTTGGGTTATTTAATTAAAGATGCATATTTACATGATGACAAAACTTGATATGTATGCCACATGCCCTGATATACCATCGGTGACAATTTCAACCCGAAACATAGCATAACCAATCAATGGTGGGGCCTTGGCCTTTAGCTCCGCACCATGACCATTTACAATATATACATCATATACATCTAATGCAACGGGGTCAAAACCGGGGTGTTACAGACAGCTGATAGTGTTTGAATTATTTGTGTGTTATAATTTTGAGATTACTTTAGGGGTTGTTATAAATGTTGCAATGAAAATATTGCATGCCTTAATACTCATACTTTGTTTAGCTATTTGAAAGTTTAGATTGAAGGGAGAATTGTCTTGATATGGAAAAGAGTGTAAGTCCATAATGAAAATGGATGCTACCACTTGCAAAGGCCAAACATTATGAGAATGATTTCCTCTTTATGAAATCTAGTTTCTACATGAGACAAATTTGAAAATTTCCTGATTGAAATTGTTATAATGACACCTCATGGTAACAGTATGTCTGTAATACAGGTGAGATTGTAGATCTATCTATTGAAGACAGATGATGGATGATGAAAGATAGGGAAGAATGTTGTTATAATGACACTAGAACCCTATGATATACCTTGATCGCTATGAGCTATGATATATTAGAGGTCACTAGTGAGATACCCTAATGGTAATACCTTGTATGTTGACACTCTTCTTGCACGTGAAAGCCTTAGCAAGATGGATTGTTCGAGGGAGTTGTATAGTAGTGAAGGGTATGCCATAGCTTGGAAAGGTGAGTGCAACAAAGAAGGGGCAACTAAGATGAATCTAAGTGCGATATTCATGTTATATACTAGTTGTCATCAAGAAGGCATTAGAGGTGTATGCATATACCTTGGGTGTGTCAAGGAATATAGTGAGTTGAACCTTTCCCATGACAACATTCATTTTATTGTGTGGGGCAATGGAAGAGAGTGCCATGGTTGAGTGAGATCCTTGTAGTTCTCTAGGATGAGTAGATTAGCTAAGCATGAGAGCAAGTGGGTTGGGCTAAGGAGAGAGTGTAGCCTATGGTTGTTACCTTCGCCTCAATGGATTCATATCCCAACTCGAGGGTGGTATTAGTAGTTGATACCTATGGTTGGGTAGAATGTGGACCTTAGACAAGTAGTTGCTTGGATCTCTTCATTTAAAACATAAGTATTCCTTGTTGCTTATGAATATGCAAAGTTAGATTTTATTTATGGATATGAATATGCTCATTTATGCATGATGTAGGTGTGGATAGAGTTTTATTTCTGGCATGTTTTACACTTATGCATTTGTACATACATTTCTTATTTATGAATTTGTATTATGGCCATGAGACGAATTTTATGAACTTGTAATTCGTATATACCCTCTATTGGTTGGATTAATGGATGGGGATGTCACAAGGTTGGCCTTAAGGAACCCAACTAGAGGAGCTTTTTGGGTGAAGACAATCGCCAAGAAACAAAAAAACAGAAAAATGACTTTCTCAAGTGTAAAATAGACCTAGAAGAACCCAACTAGCAATTTTTTTTTGAAGTAACAGAGATGGAGCAACTACTTGAAGTAAATAGACTTGGACCAACTACTCTAATGCAGTCTTATATGTAAGAGAAAGCTAAAAAATAGAAATTTCATTGAAGGTGCAAAATGTATTAACTGATTTGAATAATGAAGCACATGATATGACAAATTAGATAGCTCAGTTTGTATTAAGGAGGCAAAGGCATTTTATAGATTCACATATCTTACAAGCCTTTATTACTTGCCAAGGTAACCTAATCTATAGCTGAAAAGGTCAAAATCCTAATCTAATAATGATCTGCAACTCAAAACTAAAATAGATGGAAAAATATCCTTCCTAATCAATTATTAAGTAACACATAAGTAGCAACACACAAATCAATGTTTGGTTGCACAACAATCTAGGAAATTGTTGATGTGTGGTGTTGAGCGCTCCTAGACTCTAGCCTTGGTGTGTATTCCTAGACTAAGTGAGATGTTTATCTAATTAAATTGATCAAATTTATTTTAAAATTCTAAATTTGATATTTTTCAATTTTTTTTTTTAAATTGTTATATTTTCAATCAAATTCAAAGACAACGTTTTAAATTGTAAGTTTGCATTTATATAAAACGATATCATGGATTTCCAATTTTTGTGAGGGTAAGCAGCTTTAGAAGTTTATTCTAATATTTTGAAGATATTTTGAATTATGAGTTTTAAATGATATGTTTCTTTGTTTTGGGTGTGGATTTCACTTTTTGTGTGGATAAGTAGTTTGATTATCAACTTATATTGTATATGGCTCGTACTAGTGTGTTTTATTGGTCGTTCACTTGTTATGAAGTCACATGTTGTAAATTAGAAGTCACGAGTTCAAATCACACTCGACTTGTGTTTGACATCATCATCCAAACTTCTATTTAAAGATGTGGTAAAAAACTCCTTGTTTTTCCATCTAATATGAATCCTTCTAATATGAATCCTTTTATGTCGGTTGCGTCGGTTGACAAATAAGTGGAGCCGGATGCGAATTCAACACGAGCAGAGGAGTCTCGTCGGATGTCTAGCCCGACGTATTTGGAGGCATGCAACGGAGACAAGGCGGAAAGTAGTAGTTTGGAGTCATATTTGGAGGTGTTTTAGCTGCAAATTTGGCATTTCTGATATATTTGGTACTGTTTTGTATGCAGTGTAACTTTGTGTGTGTGAATCGGGATTCGAAAGCTTGATTTTCGGCGGGCCTAGCATTCTAGAATCCAACGGTACTTTGTTAAACACAGATCTGGCTTTTCAGTACTTTTAGGCATTCAGGGGAACTCTTTCAGCCAAGCATTTGTTTCTCTATATTGGTGGATTTGGAGAGGCAGACAGGCCAGACCAAGTGTGGCGTTATGAAAAGCATGAAGGCCCAGGCCCATGTGGCAGGGCTGAGAAGGTTATCAGTCAGGTCTAACAAGGTCCACAATTCCACAGACATGGGGCCTCTGCACAAGGGGCTGGATTCCTTTTCTGTTTTTGCAAGGAAGGCCATTGGGAATCTGAAGACTAAGCACAAAATCCCCATTGAGAAGGGCCTGTCAGATGATGAATTTTTGAGAATTGAAGATACTTTTGGCTTCAAATTTCCCCCTGATCTTAGGGCTGTTCTGAAGCAGGGTGTCCCTGTGGGAGCCGGATTCCCAGATTGGAGGTCGGGTGGGTCTCAGCAGCAGCTGTGCACGAGACTCAACCAACACACCATTGCAGGGTTTTCGCAAGAAGTGGCCCAGGATCGATTCTGGTACAATAAATGGGGTCAGTACAGGCCCCGGGACACACGAAATGTTGCTGAAATGGCGGGGTCCAACTTGGAAAAGGTACCTCTCTTGGTCCCCTTGTATGGCCATTATTATATCCCCTCGTCTCCCGATCTTGCAGGCAATCCTGTGTATTTTGTTAATAAAAACGATGTGGTTTGCTGTGGGTTCGATCTGGGAGATTTCTTTGAGAAAGAGTCGTTCCGTCTCA
Source organism: Pseudotsuga menziesii (assembly GCA_001517045.1). Classification (NCBI taxonomy): domain Eukaryota; kingdom Viridiplantae; phylum Streptophyta; class Pinopsida; order Pinales; family Pinaceae; genus Pseudotsuga; species Pseudotsuga menziesii. Next base: position 548,657 of record LPNX010745402.1, read on the forward strand.
AAGAGCCCTTGGATTTTTCAGAGAGTTTCAGGCATGCCAATCATAGTTTCAAGAGTGATAGGTCAGTGGGTTCTCACAGGAGTGGTAGTTTTTCAGAGAGTTTCAGGCATGCCAATCATAGTTTCAAGAGTGATAATAGGTCAGTGGGTTCTCACAGGAGTGGCAGCTTTTCAGAGAGTTTCAGGCATGGCAATCATAGTTTCAAGAGTGATAGGTCAGTGGGTTCTTACAGGAGTGGCAGTGGGTCTGAATTAGAGCAGATAGAAGAGGATGACAAATCCAACTGGGACTTAGAAGAATGTGGTAAAATTCTGGATTCCTTATTTGCATGCTCTGATGGTGTTCACAGGAATAATAAGAGTGTTTCAGAATTCCCCAAGAGGAGCACCTCTATGTTTGACAGGCTCTCCTTTCTGGGTAGCAGTGACAACAAATCCCCCAAGTTAACATGCAATGTTCAGATCCAGGACAAGACTCTTGCCCACAAAAGTCTCTCTAGTTTAGCAGCTGCACCGCCCATTTCGCCTTCAAAAGAGTTTTGGACTGATTTGGCCGAAGAGAAGTCCAATTCTTCTCTGGACATCTCTCGTGAAAGCATCTTTTGTTCCTCTAAAACAGAAGCGGATATTGATTTCAATTTAGATTCAGATTTAGCGAAAGAATCGCAATGCGATAATGGCGGTTCTTGTGATTCTAATTTCTGCAGGCCGAGATGGTTGATGGAGTACTTAGAGGAGTTGGAAACTCTGCTCAGCAATGGCGGTTGGAAGGAACGAGACATCCATCGCATGATTCAGGCCTCATCGTCTTCTTCTTCATCTGGCACTGAAGATATATATTTGGATAGACAGACAATTTTTGAAGGCCTGCTACTGGAAGCAGATTTGATGTCAAATTCTCTGAGAAAAGCAGGATGGAGTTCTCGGGATATTGCAGAAATGCTGGTCATTCACTAAAAAGCTCACCAATAAATCTCGCTAGAACTGGCTTGTTGTGTTTTGGCTCAAATGGTATGGTAGTCATCTCAATATGGGAAATCCTTGTTAACTGTGGCGGCTTGCAAGTCGTTGCATGTAAGTTTAGGTGTGGGATATCCTTCTTGAATGTGGCGGCTTTTAGTTTAGGATTTATCTGGTAGCCAACCAAAGTTGAGTGTGCTCATAAATTTTTTAATTATATTTTTCCTAAATTCATATATTACTTTTTATTTTTAAATTTATATAAAATTATTTTCTATTTTTATATTTATATAAAATTCACTGTTAAAATAATAATAAAAAATAAAATAAAATGTAAATTTATTTAATTAATTATATATTTATATAATGTAAAATAGAAATCAAATCATGTAAGTTATTTGAATAATTAAGATTGATACTTTAAATATATTAAAATGATTTTTTTTTAATAAATATAAACACAAGATGCATTGAAAGGAAAACTATCTTAAAAAATGTAAACATTTATTTTTAACCAAATGTTTTAAAGAATATAAGATAAAATATTACATTAAATAGGAGTAAGCTATCTATTCGACGATTTGCACAGGGGCCTACCTGATGCTCTCCAATGATAGCTTACTCCGTTACTTCTCTTTCGTGAGACTAAGATTGAGACCAAGACCCACCCTATTCTGAACAAGTATTACATAATTCATATTTGGAGAAAACTCAAACTCAAGGAGAAAGCTTTTCCTCCAACTCACCTGGTGACAGATTTAAACTTATTTTTCCATTGAATGTAACATCATTGATAAAAGTCCGTTTTCCATTGAAACATCATTGAGAAAGAAAATTTATAGAGAAAAAATATTATGAATGCAATATTCTTTAGTGATTGGTACTTTGTACTAGTAACTAAAATATCCATGAAAACACAATATATTTATTCTTTAATATATTTTGGCGGTACTCTTGAATGGATTGCTAATTGTTCACATGGATTGCTAATTAGGGTTTCATCAATATTCTGGGAAATATGATTTATGGTTTGTTCAGAAACAAAATGAGTGCTCGCAGGCCAATTGGAGGAAAAGCTTTCTCCATAGTTTTGAGTTTTCTCCAAATATGAATAGGGTAATATGTTCAAAATCTAGTTGGTCTCTTTGTCAAGCTCACGGAAGAGAAGTAACGGAGTAAGCTATCAATGACGGCATCAATGGACCCCGTACAAATGATCGAGTAGATAGCTTACTCCCATTAAATATCAAAACCAAGAACATAAATAGTTATTTTTAACCAAATGTTTTAATTAAATATGAAAACCTTAGCATGTTAACATCTCAACTTTTTTATTTTTTTTAATTGTTCTCTAAAAAAATTTAATATTTGAATTTTTTTTTTCTAATTTTAACGTTTTCTTAAAAAAATTAATATTTTGTTTTTTTTTTCAATTTTAAAACGAAATCAAGGTAAAAAGAGACTTCAACCCTAATAAAAAAGGAAACAATGTTTTCACTAAGCCGTTGCACTATTCGTCAAATCAAATTTGAAAAATATGTTTTAATTTCATATTGAAAAACATATATTTATCAAGCTTTTTAATGTTGAAAGGTTTGAAAAGAATATTTTAACTGAAATTAGATAATTAATTACATAATTCATAAAAGAAAGTTTAACAAAATATTAAACTTTTAAAACCAATAATGTGAAAAAGGAAGTTTTTTTAACTAAGAATATAATGCAGTTACCCAATGTTTGAATTTATAATCTCAATTTTAATAGCAAATTTTGTGATTTCAACAATTTAAGGTGCACAAAAATCTATAAAAAATTATAAATACATTTCTCATTTGGATTCTGCAATTGGTGGATGCTACATTCCTCATATTTTTTATATTTTATTTTTATATTGGCATCTAATATTTTAAATTAATTTAGAAATAAGCAACTTTTAAAATTGAATAAATTTAAACAAAACACTTGGCTTATGGTCTTTTTTTCGCTATTGAAATCCATCCAAGCATGTAGGCTACATATGAACGAAAAAATACTAAATTTGTTGAGAAAAAATGTATCCTTAAACATAGATCAATATGCAACTTGCACAGAGATACATAGTGAGCCAGCAAAGAATTCAAAACAATTTATGATCACCCCATCTTTTTCATAAAGTTGGACTTTGATGATGGAGACTAGAGTGGATGTTGTCTTCTCCAAATGAGCGTTAGACTCAAATTCTCATAAAGAAGCCACAACACCAATCATCAAATGAAATTTCAAAAAAACTTGACAAGTGGAATTCTTCAAATGATACTTCAACTCCACAATTTTTTCAAGAAAACACCTTCTCTCCAAAATTCAAATATCAAAACTTTCCTCAAACACAAAAATCAAAACCATTGTTTGAGCTAGAAAAAAATGCTTTCCAAAATTTAAATATCAAAACTTTCTTCAAACAAAAAAACAATACAGAAGTTTCTAAAAAGTCCGAAGATGAGTTAATTAATTAAATAATATGGGTTAATTAATTAAATAATATGAACTTATGTATCATACATATTTAAAAAATAAAATAAAAAATATTGAAAGATTATTATAATCTAATACTTCTTTTTTTAAATTTATAAATAGTTTTTTCTAAAATTTAGAACTTTGAATTTTAATTGAAATGTCTATTAAAAATTATACTAATGGGAAAGGCTAACAAGGATTCAATTTTGATTACTGGTCATTATGATTTTATAACAAAATCTCAATATGGTAACATGAAACAATAAAGAATACCATAAACTCACTTTGCATATATAACGATCATTCTATTATGATCATTTAAATTTAAAGTTTCTAGTCAAATGTAATAATAAACCAATAAAATTGTTATTATATCAAAAATAGTAAACAAATAAAATTGTTATTATATCAAAAATAGTAAAATGTTTTATAACTTAGTATGAAAGAGATATTGTTATATAATATAACAACAAGTTATGTTACTAAAAATAAAAAGTAATTAAAAAATGCAAGTCTATACATAAGTTAAATTTTAAAATTAAATGGAAAGTTATTAAAAAATCCATGTTGACTCATAAAATAAAAAAATTTAAAACAACATAAATTCATCTTAAAGTAAGATCTATCAGACACTTAGTCACTCGAGAAATTTCAAAAGATACATTGGTGCTGTTGGTATCCGAGTATGAAGCAATATAGTGGGGTTTAGTTTGGCTCCCCTTGCCATTATATACTTTTGAATCTAAAGAGTTGGGTTTTTAGGTTTGTTTAACCTACAGGAGGTAATTTCTGATGTGAATAGCAACATCCTACCTCGTTAATGTTAGGGTTTTTAACTTTTGCATTTGCACTGAAATATACAGTGGCTATGTAAATCTTTTGGTTATCGTTTCCATTTTTCATACTTGTTGGCCAGTATTGGGAAAATTGCTTATTTAAAAAAATACTTGAATGTATGTTCTACTTCATTATGACTTCGGCTTGCATGGTTAGTAACAATGGTTTGACTAAAAGAATGAGCTTGCTGGTATGTCGCTACCGTTATTTACTCTTAACATAAAATTGGTAGAGTTTTTCCCAACTATCGTTTTCTGTATAAATTGTAATACATACATACATTTTCCTAGGGTTTAGTTTTTCAATTAAGATTTACGCTCTTATTCAGTTATCTATAAGTGTAAAAGAAATAGTACATTGGTTTTCCTAGGGTTTTGTTTACAGTCAAGAACAATGCTCTTATTCATAATTGATTATGTAAGTAACCTGATACATTTACTCTTTCAGTCACTATCTATTCTTATTTTTAGAGAAATAATAATCATCCCCAATTTTTAACTGATATAATCATTCCAATAATTTACACATATACTCTGTAAATAAATGAGTTAAAGATTCAATAATGAGTTCCATGTTATTTGTACAAAATAATATTAAAACATATATATATTTTGTAAAGTTGCATAATCTATTAAACTAAAACAACAAAAATTACATTATTGGCCCCAACCAGTGCAGGTCGCAGGTGGTGGTAGCTAAACCAAACTACCACCAGGGGCATTTGCGCGGATGATCGACCTTGCAGAGACTCCAGGCCAGAGGATGATCCCCATCCAAATGAAAGCAACGGACCATAACAGAATACCAGACCCCTCAGAATAACCTGCAGTAGTGCATCAACTGGAAATGCCACTCACATCCATGATTCTCTGCATAAACTCGACCCTCAATGCATGCATAAACTTCACACGCTCCATAATAACTTCCATCAAAGCCAGATTGAATGCAATGGAGTCGTTCCGCACAATATCTAGCCTAATACAAGACATTTTCACCCACCCACACTGAAGGATTTGGGGAAGGATTTGGGGGCGAAGCGAGTGTGATTAATATCCCAACATGCATGGTGCCACGCGTCTGACTCACGGACTGAGGCTCCCCTCGCTATCGATCGGGTTCGTTGGCACCCGCATCCAGGGATTAAAACATATATTATATTAATAAGCCTAATAAGGGTTTAATTTAGTAGAAACATATTGGCTCCAATCTGGAAATCGAAAGTTAATAGCCACGCACCACCTGGCCTTAGGAACCTCAAAACTTTGTAGTCTGCAAGGTTTCCACCCCCTTGTCCAGAATCCTGAGTTTAAGGATCACATCCTACAACTTCAAGTTGCCACCAGTTAAAATAGAGAGAGTTAATTATTCCCGAACCTAACACCCTAACATGCTCACTAGAAGTTCTATTTTCAGAACCTAATATCTCTCATCTCTGTGCTATTTCTCATAAATCACTTAGATCCTACACCCAATGGCGATCTTTTACAACTCTCTTTTTTATTTTCTTCTCTTTTCTGCATGGCATCTTTTTCTTCCTTGCCTATGACTTTTAATAGCTAATAACTAACTCTCTCTATTACTGGCCACTTTTCTTCGTAAAGATGGCTAAGGATTTAGTTACTGCTCTAAACTCAAGTTTCTGTCAGTTAACTGCATAACTGTTTAACTTCTATATCCAGATTTTTTTTTAAAGAAATAAACTTGTATAAATTATTAATTTATGTTACATTAGTAAAACTTTAAATGAAAAATACTTTTAAATGTTACGAGGGGGTATTACAATCCTCCCCTTCTAAATTTGTGTCACCATCCTTGGTGACTATTTAGTTTTTATTATAGTATTGAAATAAAAAAGGATAGACTTCTTTCATAACATCCTCTCTTTCCTTGGTCGCTTCCTGTGGGGTGTAATGTTTCCATTGAACTTTAACTTGCACGATAGTTTGCTTCCGAAGCACCACCTCTCTCATGTCTAGAATGTGCATTGGTTTTGTGTGAAAGTAACCCTTCGATTCCACCTGCACATTATTCCAATCAATAATATGAGATTGATCAACTACATATTTTTTAATAAAGAAACATGAAAAACATCATGGATTCTTATGTATGGAGATAGAGCTAATTGATATGCTACAGACCCTATTTTATCCAATATTTCAAAAGGTCCCACATATATGGGTGTAATTCTGGCATTTAATCATGTTCTTAGCATACTTTTATTTGGTTTGACTCTTAGAAATACATGTCACCCTACGTTGTATTCTTTAGTTGTTCTCTTCCCGTTTGCATAACTTTTATGTCTGTCATGTGATGCCTTTAAATTTTGTTTTATTTGTAGTACCATTGTCCCCATCTGTGACAAGATATATGGTCCTAAAACCATTCCGTCTTCAAGATTACCCCAACTCAAGGGTACTTTACACCTTCTACCATACAACACTTTAAAAGGACTCATCTTAAGGGAAGCTTGATAATTGTTATTGTACACAAATTCCACTAAATGAATATAGTCCTCCCATTTATTTGGTGGATTCATTACATACATCCTTAGCATATCTTCTAGTATCTAATTTACCCGTTCAGTCCGTCCGTCTATTTGACGATGATAGGTTGTACTAAAATTTAACTTTGTATCCATACCTTTAAATAATGATGTCTAGAAATTTGAGTTAAATTTTGCATCTCGTTCAGTGATAATTTTTTTTGGTATCCCACGAAGTCTCAAGATTTCTTTCACGAATACATCAGCAATGTTTGGGTTTTATAAGTTGATTTTACGGGTATAAAATGTGTTGCTTTAATTAACTTATCTACTACAACCATAATAGAGTCATTGTGCTTCTTTGTTTCTGGTGGCCCAGTTATGAAGTCCATGGTTATAGTTTCCCATTTCCATTCAGGAATGGGTATAGGCTGCCCAGGGGGATGTTGATGAACAACTTTAAATCGTTGACATGTAAAGCACCTAGCTACATATTTAGTTGCTTCCTTCTTCATATTTGGCCAATAAAATCTTTTTTTAAGGCTGTTATAAATTTTTCATACCTAGGATGTCCTGCATAAGGATTATCGTGTAATTCCCTAAAGATTATTTGTTTTATGTGAGACTGATTAGGTACATAAATACGGTTTTTAAAGTGCATAAATCCTTCTATATCAATCTGATACACACTATCCTCAGTATTAGCAAATATGTGGGTGCACTTTTCCATCAACTTCTTATACTCAGAATCACTACTTGATACTGTTTTCAACATATTTTTAAATTCTGACTCATATCCACTAGTTAATACAGTGTGCAATTCATGTTGTTGTCAACTCAGTGTGTCTGCTACTATGTTTTCTTTTCCTTTTATATGTCTAATTTCAAAATCATACTCGCTCAGAAATGCAAGTCATTTGGCTTAACGTGCATTCAATGTTTTCTAATCAAACATGTATTTTAACCTGATATTATCGGTTAACAACATAAATTTATTTCCCACCAAATAATGTCACTAAATTTTAAGGGCATGGGTGATAGCTTCCAATTCGATGTCATGTACCACATAATTTTTTTCATGCTCCTTCAACTTTATGGACTCGTAGCAGATTACATGACCCTGTCGAGTTAAAACCCCTCTCAAACCATCTTTACTTACATCAGTGCACACTACAAAATATTTATTTGGGTCAACAATTCTTAATATAGGGGATTTTGTCAGTAAATGTTTCAATTTATCAAAGTTATCTTGGCGTTGTTGACTCCATACAAATCGAAGACTTTTCTTTTGAAGGGTTGTTATAGGATGAGCTATTCTAGAAAAAAAATCTATAAATCTGCGATATATCTTGTTAACCCCATGAGGGATCCAATATCATGTACATCCTTTGGTACTGGCCATTCTATTATAGCCTTGATTTTAGCAGGGTCAACTGCTACTCCTTTTTCTGAAATGGCATGTCCCGTATAGTTGATGTTATCTCAAAATTTGCAAATTTTTTCATAAATATTCCTCATGTTCTTCCTCATTCTTTGAATATATTAAAATATCACTAATGAATATCAGCACAAATTTATCAAAAAAATTACTTAGCACATTATTCATCATATTCATAAATGTTACAAGGGCATTTATTAATACAAAATGCATTACCACAAATCCATAATGTCCATATCTTGTTTGGAAATTAGTTTTATGGATATCTTTTTCTTTAACCTGTACTTGATGATACCTTGACCTGAAGTCAATTTTGAGAATATTTTAACTCCACAGATTTGATCAAACAGATCGTCGATTCTTGGTAATGGGTATTTGTTTTTAATTTTCATTTTGTTTAATTGTCTATAATCTATGTAGATTCTGAAGTGACGTCTTTCTTTTTTACAAACAAAATCGGTGCTCCCCAAGGTGACACACTACGTCAAATATATTTCTTGTCAAGTAGCTCCTGTAATTGCATCCTTAGTTCTGTCAGTTCTGGAATACTCATATGGTAAGGATTTTGTGATATATGTGTCTATCTAGGCATTAAATCTATAGTAAAGTTGAAATATCTCTAAGGAGGTAATCGTGGTATCTCCTCAGGAAACACATCTTGAAATTCCTCAAGGATAGGGAGTTGTTCCAATATTGTTTTTGGCTTTTGAGGTTCAATTTCCATAATTTTAATGGGATAAAGTTGACATCCCTTCCTAATACACTTTTTGAGTCGTACTGCTGAGATTTGTTGTGTAAATATAGGTCTGTAAATTCCCTTTATAGTATGATACTTTATAAGGTAACACGTTACATATTTATCTTATTAGATAAATAAATATATTTTTATAATTGAATTGATGATTTTTACAATTCAATGGTCAAATGTTTTATATGACCATAAGTCGAATAGTTGTGTCTTCTCATTATGAGACACGACATCTTAATAATTAGATAATTAATCCTTAAACTAATAATTAATAAGTTATTAATAGATGTAATATACATTTGGTATATTACAAGTTATCCTACTCTAAAAATATTCGTCCATGAATCTTCTATGAGAGTGTTGCAACTAGAAATGGAGCGTGCCCCAAAAAATGAAATGTTTTTTGTGGTTAGCAGTCAAAGATAAACCCTTAACTTGGCATAATTTCATGAAGAGGGAATGGCAAGGCCCAAGCTTTTGTCCTTTATGCAAGCGAGAGAATGAAATTGTATTTCATTTATTTGTAAAAAAAATTATGCTGGAAAGTTTGGCCAATAATAAAAGATATGTTAGGTATCATCTTGGATTGGGGTGCAGAAAATTTGGAAGACTCTTTTTCATATTGGTTTCACAATTCTGATCTCTCAAGCTTCTTCCTATTTTTATTTCATGGTCCCTTTGAATAATGAGGAACAAAATTGTTTTCAAAACATCAATCCAAATGCTTTGATTTGTGGGATTAGAGGTTTTAGTCTGTTTAAAGAGTATATAAACATCATTCTTCCAAAGAAGACTAAAAGAATATATGCCAGATCACTCTTCTGATTGTGTTGAAGGTTACTTCGATGATGCTTCCACAAACTTCTCTTGTGGTTGTGGTATGGTGCTCACTATAAATAAGGATCATTATTTCTTTTTAAGCCTGGGTGGAGGAAAGGGAACTAATACCAATGTTGAACTATTGATTTTATGGGGCTAACTTGAGTTTGTTGCCCTTATAGGAAGATCGGATATTAGTATCTATGGTGACTCAAAAGTAATTATTGAATGGATGAATGATAATTATAATCTTCAGGTGTTGTTGATCAAACAATGGTGTTAGAGAGTGCAGCATTTAAAAATCTTCTTCAATCAAATCTCTTTCAAACATGTCTCCAGATCCTTCAATGTGATGGCTGGTAGTCTCTCAAAAAATGTTATTAAACTCAAGACAAGCTCTTTACTGTATCAAGAATTTATGGAGAGGCATTTGATTCGCGAAGGAGAGGTTGATCTTTTAAAATTGGTCTAACTGGTGGCTTGAAAGTTTTGATATCCAGGCTTATTTGGTAACTTTATATTAGTTTGTGAAAACTTCGAGATATATGTAAAGAGTATGAAAATGAAGTTTTTTTTAGTATCTTGTAAGAAGATTAATGCTGTAAAAAATGTTATGGAAATGTAAAAACCTTTTTTTTTATTAATATAATAGGAGGAAAAATGGCTTTTAAAAAAAAATACGCCACATTATTAATATTAAATTTAAATAAACTAATTAATCAATCATTTTAAAGTGGTATGATAAGCTTTACTAATAAAGTGATGCTTAAGTTACGGTAACCTTAGTGGTAAAGAGGTCACGTAGATAGACACTAATAAAATTATGATATATTTTTTTTAACCATAAGAACACAACAACCTCTTAAGAGTATATCTAATAGCCTACGCTCCTACCCACATTGGGTCACAGGTAAGGCTTAGAGCCATGAAGGCACAAATTATGCACTACCAATCATTAATCATCTAAAAGTAATCCACATAGTTTTAAAGGGCGAGTCTTGATGCAGTCATTATGAAGTGGAGCCTTAGTCACCTTTATGAGCTTAACGTGCAATGGATCATTCCAACACAACTTTACTTATGCTAATTGTTGTTAATATATAATTTTTCTAAGCATTATTAAGGTTTATGATATTATATTTCTACTTGTCAATACCATGCAAGATCCCTTTGTCATGTTAAACTTTTATTATTAATTTAGTTCTGAACGTGCATTACAAGTATAAAGTTCCAGACTTTTGCTTTATGGAGTGAGTGGGTTTCACACAAACTTCACATAGTCTATAAACAAAACAAAACTTAAGGCCATATAAAAAAGAAAAAATAAAAAATAAATTGACCCCAGTGACATTCGGATTCTATTGCTATGTTAATTTATTTTATTCATTTTTGTACACAAAGTCATGGTTGTTGTCAATTGAATAAAAGCATATGTTTAATATAATATGGGTAATTAGTAAGATAAATATGATAATTATAATGATTAACTTAATTTTGAAAAAAGAATATCGATTTCACATTATTTAAAAATAAATAAATAAATTCCACCATTAACTTCTCCTGGTTTAATTCATACGAAACATCCAATTCTACAAAACATGTGATTTTGCCTTGTTTCACACGATTACACAAATTATAAATCTATGTTAAACAAGAGTACACGAATTATAAATCTATGCTAAGTTAGCATCTAAAAAGTTTAATTTAAATAAATTTTTAAGTAAGCAACACATGGGGAATCATTGGTACACATAGATGTATAGTGGCTGTGTATCGGGATCGACCTCGTTTCATGCAAGTACTAATTGGACCCTAGTTGCCAATTCTCTTAGTTACAAAAATAAAATAAAAAATGAGCAAGACAAACAACATGGAAGACAAGAGACTTCCTAAGATTGTTTGCAACTCGAATCAAAACCATGTGCAAGTCAATCAAGGTTGGCATAAAGACACCACTTCTTGGCTAATTTTGTTGGGAATTGAGGAAGAGGTTACTCTGCATGATAACAATATTTGTACATTTATTTATTTCATCGAAAATCAAGGAGAAACTGTGGCGTGAAAAAGAATTAGAGGATAAATAATTAAGAATACTATAAGAAGGTGATTAACCCTAGTATGGAGGATCAAAAGTATTTATTTGTTTCAACTAGCATTAAAAAGAAAATCAATATTGATAAAAGATGAGTGAACTCTCATGATTTCCATAATGAAATAGGGTGTTGGACAACTTCTAAAATGTCATGGGTCAAATAATTCATCATCATTTTGACACTAAGAGAGTTAACGATGAGAAGCACTTAAAATGTCTTGCATGCATCCACGTGATGATAATAATAATAATGCCCACTCGGGCTGTACTATATTCACCTTTCTAATCATTTAACTCGTCAAAACTATGATGATTTAGAAAACCAAATTTTTAAAGCTTTTCGAATATAGAAATTAAATTATAAAGCAATTGAAGTAATTCATTCCTTTATTTTTTTTCTTAAAATGTAATAAACCAAAGGTGACCTAAACAAAACTTAAAACCATTATCATCATCAATAAAATTGAATTGGTACTATAATAGTATTTCAATACAAAAAAGAACAATGGAACCAAATCTTACGACAATATTTACAAATACCCTACTTCAATCAATGACTAAAAACAAACACTTTGTAACCTAACATAATCCCAAGAAAATACTTCACCAAAAAAAAGTCTCAAATCAAGTATGTGATGTGATGAGCTCATAATGAGTATATTATATTGGCTTCAAATCATGTTGTTGACTTGGCCTTATACCTCGAAGAATGTAAAGTTTACCCTAGATATCATTCTCAAAATGAATAAAAATACCTATAAATTTTGACCAGTTAAAAAAACAAAAATATACAAACTAAAACTAAAACACTTAAAAAAAATCAATAAAACCAAATCTTAAGAGACACATCAAAATTGTGTTTCTATAATAGATAGAGAGATACAACATTGGAATGTCAAATGCAATTGCTAATGATGAAAGATGTATACACCCTAGTAATTTTTGTAGTGAGAATAAAATATATAACCTTATAAACAAATGTTAAAGTTAATGATGTAAGATGTCACTCAATAATAAACCCTAATAACTTTTGTGGTGAGTGGTCCAAAGGGAATATCACACCGGTAAGATGGTGGGTTGGGGTACTGGGGTCCATCCCTGGGGCTAGCTTGCCTCTTGATTCCAAGGGTGGAATAGCAAGGGTTGTATTATCCGGTTAAAAAATAATAATTTTGTGGTGAGAATAAAACATATAGCCCTATAAGCTAAGGATTATAGACCATATACACCAAAATTGGGCTATAAGGGTTTAAGAGAGGAGGAAGACCATCCTAAAGCATTATGGTGGTATAAGTCTATCTAGAAATACAAATTTCCAATGAATTCCAAACTGTTTACTTGGCTCGCCCTGAGTAGGAATGTACCCACCTAGGATCACTTACAAAATATTTATTGGTATAGTCTTAACAGATGTCCTTAATGTAAATTAGAGGAAGAATCTCTTACTCATATGTGCATAGTCTGCACTTTTTATTTAGCTATCTAGAGAGAGTTGAATTTTTTATCCGTCCATCAATTAATATGGATTGGAAGAGATCTGGAGCACACTCTTGAGCTCTTGACAAAACATATTAGGAACAAGGATTTTATGGCTCTCCCTTTGATTGTGATATGGGGCATATGGTTAGCTAGAAATCTAGCTATTTTTTAGGATAAGGATCCATCCCCACACTACACAGCCACATCTGGTCTTCCAATTCCATCTCAATTTCCTCATATTGATGGTGAGCTAGTTCCTATACATGTTTTCCCTGAAGATATTGACAAAACTGGATGTTGGGCTTTTTTTTTATGTTGTTGCCCAAGGTAGGCCTTAGTTAGGGGGGCCTAGAGTCATCCTATATTTTTTTTATGATCATTGAATAAAGTTTATTGCGCGAACAAGACACAACACTAACAATCATGATGAGTTGATGGAACTTAAGCTCATCTTGCAATTGGTTGTAGTTTATGGCCTTCAAAATGTGCAAATCATGGGTGATTCTCAACTAGTAATTGGATGAGGCTAAAAAAACTCCAGGAATATTATATTCAGGACTACATATGATGAGATATCTCCAATTGCTACAACAATAAAACAATTAACATATTAGCGCATATACAGAGAGAGGAACCAATTGGTAGACAAATTATCAAAAGATGGTCTACAAATTGGTCATGGCACTTGGCATAGGTGCAACAACAACAAAGGGGGTTTACAAGATATAGATTCAGGTCCATATCAACAATACCTTCATGGGTTTTGGTGAATGAAAAATTGTTTTTTCTTTCTCCTACTTTCATATTAGGCTTTTGCTTGACTATATAGATTGTCTTTTATCAGCATAAGCATATATATATGTATGACTGTAGCACCCTATATAGACATTTAAGATCTTTTAAGATGGATTGTATACAAATTATGTATAGTTTTTACAATGACAGTTTTTTAACAGTTTAATGTATTATTAGATATATGATACTTTTTGTAATGTTTTTTATAAGCTTTATTGCGATTGATGGCTATAAACCTCAATGTAGAATATAGTTTTATACAATAATAAAAGTTGTGATGTTCCCGTGAGAGTGTAGCTCAATTAACTGTTTACTTGAGAATGAGATGATATATAATAGAGGTCACGAGTTCAAAACACCTTGACTTTCTTATGTCTCATGCTTGTGGGCTGCTGCCACCACCGCCATGTGGCAACGGATGGCCGATGGGAAACCGTTCTGAACCGGCCACGTGTCCTTGTGCAAGAACATTGGGGAGGCCGGGCCTGTGCCTAAATGGGCACGCATATCGCATTGATTGTACTGAGAGCGAGAGCGACAACGTTCCATCGCTGTCAGTTGGAAGATAATTGGAGAGCAGGTTTCGTCGGATTGGAATTTGGAAGATATTTGGAGGCTCAGGCCTGCCAACGGATAGAGAAGGCCTAAATCCTCTGCTTGGAGTCAAATTTGGCGGCGTTTTAGGTAAATTTCTTGGTTTTTGGGACCACATTGTAGGTTGTGTCATTTGGGAAAAGGCCTGGAATTTGACCGTATGTGGAACGTTTTTTTAATGTTTTTTAATGTATTTGACTGGTAATTATAAAATTTAAACGCCATCAGTGATAGGCATTAAAACATTTAAACAGTAGATTTGAAGTTACTTATTTAATTAGCCCGTCAACTTATTTAATTAGCCCGTCATAAATTTTAATACTAGTTTGAGGGGTGTAGGCATGTAACCTATAATAGTTTAAATTATAATACTGGTTTACTACTCGTTTAAATTTTAATACTTGATCAATGTCTCATGCATGGTGAAGCTCGTTCCCTCGGAATCGAACCCCGGGCCCACCAAAACCTATCTCGACTGCAGACACCCACAACCTAGTACCCACCATTCCATATCATTATTGTTTCTCTTCCTTGTACATATTGGTAATGTGTTTTAACAATAAAGTTTTGGCTAAAATATTTCTAAAGATAGCAGGTTCAAAGTTGTGGGAACCAAGGGGTAGTTGTGGAATTTGGAGTGCCTTGTCGGAAGACCTGAATTTGACAGTGACTCAAATACATAAACCATAAGTTGAGGGGCATGAAAAATCCAAAAACGTAATCAAATTTCTGTTTGAGAGACAGAGTAAAATTGAAATTCCAATCCTGTTTGGGATTCGAAGGTAGATTTTTTGAGTACTTATTTCGAGATTTCAGCATGGTTTTGGGTATTTGTAAATGGAGCCTGGAATACACCTACACCTTAACTGGATTAGCTAGCAGAAATTAATTAACTGTAATGTTATATTATTTTATTTTTTACATTTAATTAATAAGATAAAAAAGCTAGCAAAAATTAATTAACTGTAATGTTATATTATGTTATTTTTTAAATTTATTTTATTAAATTTAATTAATAAAATAAAAAGGAAAGTTAACATTCATATAATATTTTTCTTAAATATATTTTAAGGATTAAATATACATACATATATATTATTTTATTTATTTATTTGTTTATTTTGAAAATATACGTTTGGTTGTTTTTTCCTTGGAAAAATAACTTAATTTTATTTCTTCAAACAAAATTACATTCTGTAGAGACACTTAAAAGTGCATTTCGAATTCAAGTTGAAAGCTTCAATTAAAAAAAAAAGGATCTTTTGAAATCCAGACAGTAACAGATTACATATAGTTCCATTTACATTGCTTTTTGAAGATACGCATGTCATGTTCTTGACAAAAACCTGTTCCCAAAATGATAAGCTGGCATCCACAAGTTGTTCAAATGGCAGCCGTATAGTGCAAAAAAAAGATATAAACATGTAATATGTTCATAAAGAGTAGTTGTGGCATAAAGACAGTAAAATATAGAAAAGCAGATCATTCTATGAATGGTATGTGGTAGTACTCCTGAATAGTGCCCTCTCGGGGTTCCCTGATCTTCCATTGACCCATGGCCATCGAGAACCCCTCCTTTGAGGCATTGTCTACTTCCTGGTTGTTTTCCTTGTAAATATGTCGGCAAGATAAGAAAACAAAGGAGTTTAGTACCTCTCTAGCAGACAATAAGATATTGGCAAGTCTAAGATTCATGGATTGTTGAGTCCCATTAATACAGTTAATAACATTCATAGAGTCACCCATAAAATTTAAATTTCTACATCCTTTCTCAGTTGCAAAGACCAGGAGGATTTTGAGGCTGATGAGTTCAACAAAGTTGTTACTGCCTTCCCCTAAACCTGCTACCAGTTCATAAAAATGTGTCTCAGTAAGATATAAAAGAGCCCCACCCCACATGCATTATTATGTGCTGCTCCATCAAAAAAGCCCCAAGGCAACATTTTGTCCCACTCAACATCCAAAGCCTCCCTATGTCTGGTAGATCTGATATATATGTCTGTTATATATATTTAATATTTTCATTTCTCAAAAGGATGAGTTGTGAGCATAAATATTTGTATATGTTTTTAAGAATATATAATTTTCATCATACACACATGCATCAATATTGTTCACGAGGGTGGGTGGTGGCATGGATGTTTCTAAAACTAATCTTTTCAAGTATATGCATATGCACAACATAACCCTATGGAGAATAGGTGGCCGGGAATGGAGTTATGTATGTGTACTTTTAGGGGTTTTGTGATATAAGACCACACAACATGCACACATTCACTCTTGACAACTCACCATCTTGGGGTATAGGATGTACAAGTGTGTGTAAGTGTATTGTTATGAACCTACATAACTAACCCCCTCATAAATTACACACATGTTCACTTTCACCCTCTAAGCTAGTGGGTGGTGAGGAAGTTAAAGGTGTACATGGAATATTCTAGGTGTTTATGGGGATAGGGAGTGGGTTGAGGAGCACATGGCACATCTCAAGGGTTGTATAATATATGTACACATAAACTGCATAGACCTTGTAATGCTCCATATTTTGATTTTGACAATCGAAACTCTAAATATGATTTATTTTGTATTTTCTTACTTATTGGCTAATCTCAGCTAGGCTAAGAGAACTATACATATGTAGATTATGGACCTAGCTATATATATACCAAAATTGTGGATAAAAGTATATTAGTTATGTCATCAATGCCATAAGGAGTATGATGTCCTTCTAGTATGGTAGATATGGACTTATAGTATGATGGGAATGAATTCTAAGTAGCATGCACATGATAAAAGCTCAGTTCATTTACCTTGTTCATTAGTTAATGAAATGGTTATCATAGGTACATTGTTAAAAATTTATGCACAATCTTGTATTTGGTAACTAGCCCACAAGTTAAATGGGCTAAGTAATAGCCAAATAATAATGGTGTTCAAGTGACATTGAAGGAGAATGGTATGGTATGAACCACTAATTCATGATAAATTTATCAATTCAATATATTTCTTTTATATGTGGGAAAGTGCAGGTTTCACACGAAGCGCGGTTCCCCAAGATGGCCATTCGATGACGTGGTCCCACTAACAACAAGAACAACACAATATGGAAAATAATAGGGTGTTGACCCTAGTTCTATTAGGGGGTGGAGGCATTATCCACTGTTTATGCTCTGAAACCTAGAGTCATGGGAGGGTTGTTATAAGGCATGCTCCCCAAGATGTGTGATGAAGATTAGCAGTTGGGAAGCTTGGACGATGTAGTTGACAATTCCACTTATGGGTTCTATCTGGGGTTAGGGCAATATAGTTGACGCTATAGGATATTCTAGCACATGCAGGATAGGATGTGGAAGATAGTTGTGAATTAGAATAATATAAAGGTAGTTAAGGATGTTGTAGAAGTTAGTTGTAACAACAAGATTATTTGTATGTGTGTTTAAACTCTTGCTTACTCATATGTGACAAACTTGGTATGCTTTGTAGTTCATATTGTGTTATTTTGAACTAGTTAGTAATATTGTTAAATGATGTGATTATTGACTCTTGTTGTCATGATAGCACATAGGAACTATGCATTAGAAGAGAATATTGTTATTAGTACACGAGCAAGCTATGTATGCGCCAGCTATGCTTACATACGTTGCACACATACCCTAGTATTATTCGGAGTAAATATTTACTATTAAAATATTAATTATATATTTTGCTTCTTGATGCGAGATTGTGATTAATTATGCCTATTAGTTATAGATTATTAATGTTTGTTTATGAAATTAGTTTCATTTTTGTTCTAAAAGAAGATATGATCTGTGATATTGACAAAATTTAAATAATGTTATTCGATTTAACTTATTAGGTGAAAATTTAATGAAAATTATGTTTGGATGAGGTTGGTGATTTTATTTTATTTTAACATATGACCCTCCTAGAAAAGAGTGTGCCACTCTTCCCAAAAGGGGGGAAGACGGTGGAGGAGTAAAGATAGGATTGAAGAATTTGGATAAAAAATAAGGAAAGGGAGAAACAGGGGGGGGCATTTTGGATTTTTATGAGAAATAAGGGACAGCTTAGAGGAGAAGTGGAAGGAAGTGAAGAAGGAAGAGATCTGAACTAGACAGGGGTTAGATCTTGAAGCCTGAGGGAATTTGTTGTTGTTGGAGGAGACCACGATAGAAGTCTAGGAAACTCATAGCTTCTTAGAGCTACTAGCTGGAGAAGTTGTTGGTTGGATAAGAGGTTAATTCAATTTGGGCAACTTGTAGGTGATTGTTGCTAAGGAGATGACTTGATTGCTAACTACTCAACTAGAAATTTGAGGTAATCTTCTATTCTACTTATCTTCTACTTGTTTTAGCTTAAGTAGATTCAAAACATGTATAAGAATCTGCATAAATTTGTATGTTATGTAAAGTAATGAAACATGAAATAAATAAATTCATGTGAGCCATTAATTATTGTGTTATATGTTGTAATAAGTTAATAACCTAGATATATGTTGTAATAACCTAGGTAATGAAGAAAAAATAAAATAATTTTGTATGTAGTTGTGTTCTAAATAACACATAGATTTATTTACTGGAAAAAAAAAGAGATACACCAAGTAGACCAAATTGGGGGTCTCACAGACCTACATACATTTATTCCTCCACCACCTAGTTTTGGAAGATTATAATGGACATATATGTGCATGCGTGTGCCCTGAAATAATATTTTTGAAAACATGTATACAATTACACACCTTCATCACCCCACTAAACACACACATGCACGCCTTCATCCCCCCACCAAGCATACACATGGATAAAGGTGCATTCACGACCAAACACACATATGTCCACCTTCACCAACCTCAACACATGCACACCTTTAGTGTTAACCCTTTCAAAAGGTGGGTAGTGGGTAGTTAAGGTCAGCATTAGTGAGTGTGTTTTTAAAGCTATATGTCTAAGGTTGCATGGTATAAGCATACACATCCACATATTCACCCCCATGTCATCCCACTTGTAATGTCCACATCACGCAATCCAACTCGTGAGAGGGGACATTAAATGATTCAAGATCTCAAAATTTCGCCCCATAGCCATAATTGCAAATTTATACCATCTAAATGTATGTGCAAATACATAATAAAAATACACATCGAAAATAACTCAATCCACAGACACACAACATGCAATTTCATGCATAATTATCAGAGGCATATAAATAAAAATAATTGCACATCAAATAGAAAAGAGTACTTATCTTTAAACAAAGAATATCCAAGCGACTGGCTGTGTAAGAGCGATTTTCCACCCAATCGTAGGCACTCTTTCCAACATATACTCTTTCTGCTGAGAGGATGCCCCCAATTTGGGCTATGAGGCCACCAGGGCGAAGGAAACACCTACATGCTTCTCTCACTCAACCCACAACCCATTCTACTCTCTATCCTTCGCCAAAACTCATACATAGCTCTACAAAGATCTCACTCATCCATCACAACAATCGCAGTCCTTCCAATTTCTGTACACAACACAAGGAAGGAATTCCACTTCATTGATCCACAGTTTCATCAAGGAATTCAACCCTTATAGTGCTTAACAATGTGAGTAGTAAGAGCCCAATCTGTTGTATGATGTTAGAGAACCTCATGTAGCATAAATTATGGCTTCTCAAGCATCCCAAAAGTACCAGAACTTAGTGGGTAAGGGTTCCTAGCTTTCCCAACATCCATGCTCACCTACATCCATCTATCCTTTCTTCCAAAATTTAGTTCTGTCTCAAGATTCGAATTTCTGGGTTACACACCGTCTTATAATGGCCATGAATAGCAATAGGAAAATCTGCGTAGTGTAGAAAACATGCATGAGAGAATGCTAAATAGAGTGTTGACTCCTAGGAAAATGAGATCATGGTGAAAAGACAGCTGACATAGATTTTGACAATAGAAGAAAAGGATTGTTTGTTGTCTACTAGCATAACTGTCACAATCCCCATGCTTCAATAACTACATGAACTGAATTTTCTCACCAACCTAACATATGCATTCAATAATTGGGTTAATAGTCAAAAGGAATTGATTGTCTCATTTAAAGCACATGGCATATCATGGATGAGTTCTCAGGTTGACAATTGGAAACATAGGATTTAATTTCCTCATAGCCCCCTTGCATCTTCTCCTCTGGTGGAATCATAGCCCCTCTAGTGCTCTTTACACATCTTTCTTGGACAATTTTCTTAATTTCCAACACAATATTTACATACATTTCAAATTGGCATGATAAGCCAATCATACAGTCCAAATAAAAATGTATACATCATACATGCCTAGCCATTCACTAGTCGGGCCTTGGCCTTGAGCTCGACACTAGGAATCCACAATAACATACGTACATCATTTACCTAAATTTGATTAAATACATTCCAAGTCAAAACTAGGGGGTATTACACCACTAGCCACCCTCGAGGGGGGGTGATGGTATTTGTGTGTGTCCACACACACACACATGCCTAATTTTTAAAATATACTTCTCGGGCAGTTTCACATACTAACTAGAATAATTGTTTAGGGAGGGAATCCTTCTAATTTGTCTACGTGGATTCGCTAAGATATTTGATAGAAATTTTCTTCTCCCTCCCTATAGTCTATTCTATCACAAAATATGTTTGTTAATAATTAAGGAAAGCCCACGTAGAAATGTCACTAGTCTTCAAATATTATAATCACAAAGTACATTTTTTGAGCCCCAAATATTGTATGTAAGGGTGGTTCGAATACCCCCTATGATGAATTTCTACGGGTGTTACAACTTATTTCTTTGCCTTGTTTTATTATGTCTTTAATTATTGAAATAAATGAAATGAGCTTGCAACCAAGTGTAGACATATCCAATTGAGGAGTAGACTAATCAACTAATATTCAGCTTAATGATTTCTATTTGTATAATGTGTCACATACCCCAAATTTGGAAAAAACATTTTATGTTTAGGAGACATTATGTTATAATTTTATTATAAAGTTGTAATTAATGACCAAGTGGGGTCAATGATAATTGCATGTAATTGTTGAATATTTTATTAATTAATAAATGAAAGATGAGACAACAGCTTAAGGAGGCTGTTAAATGAGTGTTTTACCCACTTGGCAGAATAGGCTGGGTTGAGAGCAGATTGACACTTTGCAACATCCTCAAACTACTTCTAGATATTGCAGGAGGCAAATTCCCTATTTTTGTGGTCATGTTCCCCAAGAAAGTGGAACAAGAGCAGGTGACTCATTAAGTGAAAATTGACCCAAAAGACCTAGGCATGCTAATAAAATTTCCCATTGAATTCGGCCGAGGCTGCTCATTCTTTACTTGTGAAATTTCTGAGTGAAATTAGTGCACAAGAAATTCCATGGAGGGGACTAGCCGAAGTTTTGAGTGAAAAGTGTTGAAGTTCTGAACTAGTGCAGCTGATTTAAGCTGAATCATGGGTGTCTAGAATGAAGAAGTATTTCCAAATCTATAATTACTCTAACCAGCTAAAAGCAAGGATGGCCATTTACAGCTTAACCGGGAAGGCAGATATTTGGTGGCAGGATTTAAAATGAATAAAAGGTATTAGGGAAAAGAACATTAACTAGAGTACCTTTAAGAAACACTTTAAAAATAAGTTTTTGTCGGAACATTACTACGAAGAGCGAGCTAAGGAATTTTATGAGCTGAAGTTGGGAACTATGAACATGAAAGAATTAAACAGTAAATTTTTAAGTTTGCTATGTTACGTTCCTTACATTGTGGATGAGAAGCCTAAGGTACAACAATTTCTAAGTTGTTTACCTTTTCACATTAAAGACAGAATTGAATACGATAACCCAAAAACACTTGAGGAGACTATGTGAAAAGCAAATTTTTGCTATGAGCAGAACCACAAAAAGGAAAGCATGTCAAACTAGAAGGCTAAGAGGTCTAATAATTTTGAACAAAAGAAGAAGGGTTTTGTACCTAACCGCAATTTTAAGAATAATAACACACTTAATTTTTCTAATAAGAATTTCCAAGGAAATAAAGATAATTCACAGTTAAACCCTAATGGCCCTAGAAATAAAGAACCTGCTAATAATCATAGCAATTACATTAAGAATAATGAACGTAAAGAACCAGTAAAGTGTTGGGAGTGTAATGAACCTCATTATGCATCTGTCTGCCCTAACAGAAAGAATACTTTCGGCAACATACATACAGTGCAGGAGGAGATGACTGTTGGTGACTTATCAAGGACAATGCCCAGTATCAACATGGTATTAGAAAACAGGAAAGCAGATTATCAAACTTCCATAGTGGAAGTAGAAGGTAAGCTGAATCAAACACCCATTTCTATCTTAATTGACCTAGGGGCGAGCCACAATTATATTTATCCTGATTTAGTAGAAACATGCAAGTTATCAGTAGAAAAGTTTGCAAAGTCATGGTTAGTTCAACTAGTTACTGGAGCAAAAAGAAAAGTGATTAGTTTTGTAAAAGATTGCACTGTAAGTATGGATCAGTTTGAAACCTCTATGAAGCTAAATATACTTAATTTAGGCTCTTATGACATGTTAATTGATATGGACTGGTTAGAACAGCATAGAGTAGTTCTGAACTATTTCGATAAAAAATTTACTTGCGTAAATAATGAAGGAGAAACAGTAACCATAATAGAAATCCCTAGGAAAAAAACTATCTGTCAAATTTCTGCTTTGCAATTCAAGAGAGTTGTTTGAAAGAGTTGTAAATCCTTTGTTGTAACTGTAATTAATGAATAACATATTAATAATGAAGATAAACTAAAACTGGAAGATATTCCCATCCTAAGGGGGTATTCGGATGTATTTCTGGAAGAAATCCTGGGACTACCTCCGAAAAGGGAGTTAGACTTCACTATTGAGATGGTACCTGGTGTAGTGCCTAGCTCAAAGGCCCCTTACCGAATGAAAATATCAGAACTAAATGAATTGAAATCACAGTTAAAGCAACTTATTGATAAAAAGTATATAAGACCTAGCATGTCTCCTTGGGGAGCACCTGTTATTTTCGTTAAAAAGAAGGACGGTACTCTACGTTTATGCATTGACTACCGTCAACTTAATAAAATGACCATTAAGAATAGATAATCATTGCCCCACATAGATGATTTGTTTGATCAGCTGCGTGGAGCAACTGTATTTTCAAAGATTGATTTACGATCTGGTTATCACCAGATCCGAATCGAAGATGAGGACATTTTTAAAACAACTTTTAGGACCAGATATGGTCACTATGAGTTTGTTGTTATGCCATTTGGGCTTACTAATGCCTCGGTTGTCTTCATGTGCTTAATGAATAATGTATTGCATAAGTACCTTGATAAATTCGTGGTGGTATTCATTGACGACATTCTAATTTATTCTAAGTCTAAAGAAGAACACAAGGAGCACTTAAAAATTGCTTTACAAGAATTGAGAGAACATCATCTTTATACTAAATTTAGTAAGTGTGATTTCTTTTAAGGATAAATATAGTACTTGGGCCATGTAGTAACTAAAGAAGGGATCTAAGTTGATCCAGAAAAGATAAAATCAATTGAAGAATGGCCAGTTCCAAATTTATCGGGATTACAGGATACTATCGAAGATTCATTGAGGGGTTCTCAAGAATCGCCAATCCCATAATTTCTTTACATAAGAAAGGGAAGAAATTCGAGTGGAATCAAAAGTGTGAAGAAATTTTTAAAAAGTTAAAAACATTATTAACCACTGCACCAATCTTAAGAATTATTGATCCTAATAATGACTTTGTAGTATGCACTGATGCATGCAACGATGGTCTAGGTGGGATCTGAACTCAAGAAGGACAGGTAATTGCATGCGAGTCTAGGAATCTTAAAATTCATGAGAAAAACTATGCAACTTATGATTTAGAGTTGGTTGTCATCATACATGCTTTGAAGATGTGGCGCCATCACTTAATCGAAAGAAAATTTATGTTAATGACAGATGATAAAGGATTAAAATATTTGTTGGATCAACCTAACTTAAACACAAGGCAAGCAAGGTGGCTAGCTTTCCTTAGCGAGTACGATCTCAAAATCCAACATATTAATGGAAAAGAAAATAAGGTTGTTGACGCTCTAAGTAGAAATACAAGACTAAATTTTGTAGCAGCAATCAACTGCTTATAAAACATATTTAGAAGAACAATTAGAGGAAGGAGTAAAATTGGATGAGAATTATCAGAATTTACAAGAAAAAGTAGCAGAAAATTTCACTAAAAGTTTAAGTACATGTTATAGTATAAACGAAAAAGGATTAATACTATATAAAACTAGGTTGTATATACCTAACGTACCTAAAATTAAGCTACTAATTTTAAATGAAATTCATAAGACTCCTTACTCAGGACATCCTGGCTATCAAAAGACTATAACCATGTTACAGAAGGATTTATTTTGGCTAGGCATGAAGAATGAACTGGAAGAATACATTGCCAAGTGTTTTGAATGTCAACAAGTTAAGACTAAACACCAACATCGAGTCGGTTTACAACAGCCATTACGCATCCCTAGCTGGAAATAGGAAATAATTAGTCTTGGTTTTATTACAGGTCTACCTAGAAATCAGAATCTAAATGACTCGATAATGGCATTCGTTGATAAACTTAGTAAAGCGGCTCATTTTATACCTGTAAAGACCACCTACAAGGATGCTAATATTGTTCATATATTCATGAAACAAATATTTCGTTTACATGGGATACCGAAATTTATAATTTCAGACAAAGACCCTAAGTTTACATGCAATTTTTGGAACTCTTTATTTAAAGGCCTGAATACTACTTTAAATTTCAGTACCTCTTTTCATCCCCAAACGGATGGACAGACTGACAGGGTGAATCAAGTGTTGGAATATATGCTCAGAATGTATAGTAAGGAACAACCAGGTAAATGGGAAGATTACTTACACCCGGTAGAGTTTGCTTACAACAATCACTACCAAGCTTCAACAAGATACAACCCATTTGAAATTTTGTATGGAAGAAAGTGCAATACCCCCATCTCATGGAGTAACCCAGCTGACAGGTTAGTACTAGGACCTGAACTACTAAAGGAGATGGAGTTAATTGTAAAACAAGTGCAAGGTAACTTAAAATTTGTGTAAGACAGACAAAAAAGTCAAGCAAATCTTAAACGAACTCATAAAGAGTTCTAGGTGGGTGAACATGTATTTATAAAGGTAAGGCCTAAAAAGAGTTCTTTGAAATTAGGAAGTTGTGTTAAGTTAGCACCCCGATATTGTGGGCCTTTTGAGATACTGTCCAGAATGGGACAGGTGGCATATCAACTGGCTTTACCGCCAAAATTGAAGGTTCCTAATGTTTTTCATATCTCTGTATTAAACAAAATGCACATGATGCTACTCATGTTATAAATTGGAATGACGTGCAGGTGGAACCCGAAGGAGATTTTCTCGTGGAACCAGATTGTATCCTCGAAAGGAGGGAGATCTTGCTTCAGAATCGTACCATTGGGCACGTGAGGGTGCAATGGAAGCACCTTAGTCTCGACGAAGCCACTTGGGAATTGGAGAGTCATAAGCGAGAAGCATATCCAATTTAGTTCCAGGGAAACTCTAAGGACGATGAATAAATAACATCGAGGACGATGTTATATTTAAGGGGGTGTGTATGTCACATACCCCAAATTTGCAAAAACATTTTATGTTTAGGAGACATTATCTTATAATTCTATTATAAACTTGTAATCAATGACCAAGTGGGGTCAAGGATAATTGCATGTAATTGTTGAATATTTTATTAATTATTAAATGAAATATGAGACAACAGCTTAAGGAGGTTGTTAAATGAGTGTTTTACTAGCCACTTGGTGAAATAGGCTGGGTTGAGAGCAAATTAACACTTGGCAACATCCTCAAACTACTTCTAGTTGTTGCATGAGGCAACTTCCCTATTTTTGTGGTCATGTTCCCCAAGAAAGTGGAACAAGAGTAGGTGGCTCATTAAGTGAAAATTGAACCAAAAGACCTAGGCATGCTAATAAAACTTCCCATTGAATTCAGCTGAGGCTGCTCATTCTTTACTTGTGAAATTTCTGAGTGAATTTAGCGCACAAGAAATTCCATGGAGGGGACTAGCAGAAATTTTGAATGAAAAGTGTTGAAGTTCTGAACTAGTGCAGCTGATTTAAGCTAAGTTCATATTGCTACAAGCAAAAGGATTACTGTTGATTACTCAGTGGAGTTGCAGAGGTTTCTAAACCAATTCTCTCACCCAGTGCTTTCAACGAGGTGGACCAGCAGACAGGCTCGAGGGACCTGAGATTTGCAGTTCAGCTATCTTCAGGAGTTGGTTGGGAGGAACAGGCTCCTTAAGTTGTTGTCTCCTCTGCTACATTTCCAGGTTCTACATGTTCTTTCTAATTTCTCTATGCATACTTAGGAACAGGAAGGAATGAATTTAGGAAATAATATGGTTATGTGTCTCCTTCATCTGTTTTTTTTAGAATTAATTGAAGGGAATCTTTTACTGTGGAAAGATAGATGAATTCAGAATGAACGATTAGGGTAAATTTCAAATTTATTGATGAATAAAATACCTAACTGTATTTTTCCACACCTTCAAGAAGGTAGTACTCTAGTACATTAGGTTAGATTAAATTCTGATGGATAAATCAAATGAAGTATGCAGGAATATGTTTATTTACTTTCTACATATTTCTAAAGGCTTAATTAGAAGAAAGCTTTTTCTATTTCAGAAATTTCCTTAGATAGAGTACATTATTTTAAAAATAAACAAAACTGTCTTCAAGAAAGAACTTAAAAAAAACAGTATACAGTCTGTGTAAGGGTGCTCCTTAACACAATAATAATTATTATATATAAGTTTAATACTTTATAAGTATATGTATAGTTATTAAATATTATAGGAAACATGAAAACAAAATAAATAGCAGTAATCTATAAACAGTAAAATGAAATATAGTAATCACTTAGGATTTAGTCTTAACATCTAAGTAATTTTTATTTATACTGTAAGTAATCATCAAGTAATAAACACATTATGTTAATCAATAATAATGTAGGGTTTTTAAATAAAATACAAATACAAACCCTAAATCTTTAGAGAACTATCAGCTAGCATTTTTTTTACCTTCTCTTCCTAGATTAAGGCTTTTGCAATTTTCACCCTTCTTATCTTGATTAAATCCCTTTATTTATTTTTAAATATAATATTCATATTATAAAAGCGTAGGATTAAAATTGAATTTCACAGAAACAGTGTTAAAATTGTTTATCAAATATAAACTAAGACAATTGAAGAAAACCCATTTTTAAAAATTTCTCAATCCAAATTACACAGTAAAACTCGGGTCGAATTAACAAACCTTTCTTTTTATTTATTTCCTGAAACAATTCTTTTATTGACAAAGAAGAACTCAGGCTTCATTTTAAAACCAATATCCTCGACATTTTCCTCTTTTAAATAAAATCGAAAATTATGGACTTAAACAGTAATAAAACCTCTTCTAAATTCTTTAACCATCCATTCATCAACACAAGTATTGTATCAGTAAAATATTTCTATTAAGTTAACATAAACAAAATTTAAATTTAAACCATTACAAGAAACCCCACAGTTTTCCATTGACCTCGTAAAAACCACAGTTTATGGCTGAACACATGATATCTAACACAGTAAGCCTTTAAAGCTTAACCAGAATATAAAGATCTTTGAAAACCCTATCCAAAACACATTTAAAAATCCCACATGAGTGATAGCTTTAAAGCCCGTCCAAAATAAATTCATGTGAATCAAGTTATGGTCGCAAGGGATTCATAAAATTTTCATTAAAATATTCAAGTCACGGCTATATGGCCTTCCCAAACAAACTGAGTACATCGTAGCCACGACCAAGTAGTAATCAAACCAAGTGAAACAGTATCACCCATGAACCCACACACCATTGTAGAGGAAACCTCAGGCAAGGACCGAGGCTTACCCGATTTTTGAAGGAGCATGGAGAACCCTCTTTGTCGAAATCTTCTAGCTCACAGTCTGGAAACTCTTCTTATAGACAGACCTACACGCCATATGAAAAATGGATAATTTTTTCTGTATATATAATAAAAAAAATAGAAAATGAACTTATGGCAAGAGAGACAGGTAAGCCGTGCAATAGCTTGATTGCACAACGTTTTCAACCGATTGAATACCCTCTTACCCTAGAAAATGGCAGGAGAGACAGGTAAGCCCACACTCAAATGTTATGGTTTAAGCCATCAACCGAAACCACGATGAAACCAAAACTGAAAACACACTGCTAATTTAGATAGAGTTCACAAGTGAACAATGCTCGAAGGGAAGCTCTCGCAGAGGCAAAGAATTAGCAACAAAGGCCCTTGTATGCAGAGATAAGCAAAGGTGACAAAGGACCTCACGCGCAGAGGTAAGCCATGGCGATGAAGGCCCTTATATGCAGCAGTAAAACGATGGTGAAGCCATGAGACCGTAAACCTGCGGCTCCCTCTACACAATAGTAAAAAGTTAGGTTAATCGCGGGATTTTAGGGTTTTGGAAACATATATAGTAAAGTTCCAAAGTCAAAACCCTAGCCACTATCAAACAACCACGTGGACTCCACCTTCAATTCCATTTTATGGGTTTTGATTCTATAGTTTGGGAGTGTGAAATGAAACCTGCAAAGGATTTCATATAACCATGTTAGAATTAAAGACTTATACAAACACCCCCTTTTATGAGTTAAGGTTATGCAAGAAGTAAATCGTAATCCCATACTAGAACTTTGGTTAAAGAAAACTTATAAACATAATATTGCAAGTGTAGATATGGTTAGCATGAATCATGGGTAAAATTATTATAGTTTAGGTCATTTAATAGGGTAAAAATTGATATATAATATCTCTTGTGAAATTTAGGTCATGTAAGGGTTTGAGTGAGATAGGTTCTTTAGGAAATGATCTCTTCATTCCTTTCTCAAAACAGAAATACTACTTGTTAACGATATAATGTTCATATTATTGCATTTTCACCTGGTCAATATCTAAGCAGTTAGTAGAATTGTTTTATGCTTTAAATCATTAGTTTCATGCATGTGTGAATGTCAACAATTATCCCTTAAAACTATACCTAGACTTAGGTTTTTCTAGTTTATATAACATTTGAATATATGTTGAGACAATACATACGAATTACCATGGCAATAGGTAATAATGTATCAAATGACCTAGTGTGCAAATTTATCGTTCTCTAGAATTGTATATAGGACCTAGTGTGATAGTAAATTAATGAAAGTATGATAAACAAGTATAATTGAAACTAGGTAGAAGAACACCTAGATTTATGTTTGGATTTTTCGAATACTTACGCTTACAAGTAAGTAAATAAAAAGTAATTATACAGTTTCGATGATACCTCCTTTTCGATCAAAGCTGTAAACTAAACAAATATACTAGCATTTTATTTATGCTAGTTGAAACAATTTAGTCTCGATCCTGAAAACCGGTTTACAAAACGTCTTACCTATAAAAAGACCTGTAAAAGAAGCATCACTTCACTGCATTAGCTAAAAAGCTAAGTAAGCCTCGTTGATGAATTGAAGTTCCTTCAAATTACAAATAGTAAAATAAACTTTAGTACCTAGTAAGCAAACAGATGTTTTCAACTCATGTTACTTCAGATCATAACCTGATAAAACAACCTTTAATTACTGAATTATGGAAGCAAATAATTAAGTATGCAGATACAGAAATTGACAAAGGAATTAGTTTAGACCTTAATGTTGTTAACTATTAACAGTTAAATGTTCCTCTTAAGCAACGATTGTAAACAATTAATGTCATAGGAAAAAATTTAAATTTCTATGAAATTTTGGAGTATTACATAAAGACATTGAGCTTTTGTAGCAGCTACTGCTACTAAATCAACTACTTGATATTCTGTAAGGACTAGTACGATATAATCATGCACATGCACATCTTCACCCCTCACTAGCCATCCATCAAGGGATTGAAGGTGTTCATGTGTGTGTCATGCAAACCTTCATCCCCTGCTGCGAGCCATCCTCCCTACGAGTTAACATTGTGCATGTGTAATTATGGGAGGTGAAGGGTGCACCTTCACCACCCAATAGCACACACCTGCATACATTCATTCCTTGGGAGGGTAGTGTTAGGGGAAGTGAAAGTGTGCAAGTAAATGCTTATACCATACATTACATAGAAGTGTATTTTAAAAATCAAATGCACAAATTCACCACCCACCCTCCCAATGTTGTGCATGTGTGTGGTTATACCATACAACCCATAGAAATATATTTTTATTAACATTCACTTTCCCCCTCTTAAGGGGTCACATTATGCTTCAAGGTGGTTTGGGGTGAAATTGTACATGTGTGTGGGTATATCAAACAACCCTTAGAATTATATTTTTAAAATTTGCACACAACACACCTACACTCACCACCACCCAACTTCCCAACGATGATGTGCATGAGTATTACTTATATCGTCCAACCTCTAGAGTTATAGTTTTTTTTAAATTCACATCCCATACATCCCCCCCCCTTCCCCCCGCCTCTACACCACACCACCCCACAAACCCTCGCGAAAATGTTGCATTTGTATGCTTAATTGCATGCACACCATCAACACACACACACACACATTGTCAAGATGGTACTTGTTGAGGTTCAAGGTAATTTTTAAGGATTCAAATACTATACCAAGTATATAGTATAGTCAACTATTTTAGTTTGAAAAAATTACATATAGATATGTAGGTGAACATTCAATAAAAACATAAACTGATTTACTATTAAGGTATGTAAAGTTTGGTGAATACTACCAATCTAAGCATTTTGATGTAAATAATAAATGAATTTTTAAAGATAAAACAACCAATTAGCGAATATTAAAGAAAAGGAAAAAAAATCTACTAGAAAAAATTAGCCACTAAAATACCTTACTGGGTTGAAAGTGTTACAAATATATATATAATTTAGATTGTACAGTATAAGTACATGCATGGCATATTGAGCACATTGATTGATAGGTGATACTCCAAAGGTTCATCTAGTATGAACAAGTGCCTAGATTAGGGTTTAGGGTTCAATATAGATGGAAGGTGTCGGTGCATCAACTCTTTTCTAGATAAGCCTCTCCTCAAAGTCTTCGTTTGTCACTTTCTTTTTCCCATGCGGCAATGATAGGAAGGGAGGCATGAGTTTGATTTCTCTGTGGTCCATTTAAAGGGGTCTTTGTTAGTGGAAGGAAACCTCAACAATTCTGTGGTTATGCTATTGGGAATTAGGGTTTTGCTTGAGCCTCCGCTTCTTGTGGTTGTTATAGTGGCATGGCATAATTGTGGCTTGTCATTTTCAACTACTATGTTTACATGTAAACCCTTCAAGGAGGTCGATTCAATGGTTGGCAATTATGGTCTCCGAAGAGTTTGTATCCCCTATGTTGCAACTGCTAGAAAGATCGAAGAGGTGGCAGCCTTGATGAAAACATTTATTTGTAGTCCAAATTTTCCTCTCTAGTCTTTTGGGAGCTTATCCTCTATATCCCAAGGTTAGTTATCATATAATATGGGTCTCGTTGGAAAGTTAAGCTCAGTTGCTACTATCACGCTGGCTTGTTATTTTCTTTAGTATTTGATTTGTGTTTGTAGGAATTCTAATTATGTTGCATGGGATTAGGGGTTATAAGGTTTGAGATTTTGCATTTTTTAACAATTTTATTAGTCCTGTGTTTATTTACGGTTTATAATAGTTTTAGACTTGTTCTAAATCTTTATTACTTTCGTTTGAAATTTTATTTCTTCTTAGTTGTAATAATTTTTTCTATATAACAACGTGAAGAGAATAGTAGGTCCCTAGGTGATAACGACCAAGATAGAATCGTCCAATTTCCTTTTCCCACGAGGATCACGATAAACACTAATCATGTGCTTCTCTAGTCATCATATCAGCAATACAATATATTACGTACTCGGCCGCCCTCCTTGGAAAATATGGTCAAATAAAGCAATGAAGCCCTCCTTGGAAAATATGGTCAAATAAAGCAATGAAACCATATAGGATGGAAAATTAAAGTGATGAGAGAAAATGAATTTATTATTATTATTTTTATATATTGATAATATAAAGTACGTTATTGAGGAGTTGTATTCGGTTTAAACTGAGCATCATCTCTTAAAATTATGAGGTTTTTTTAGTCTACACTATTTTTTTTAGTCGAAAAAAACAGTTCCTTGATATTCTATTGAATCAAAGGTAACTTGGTACATCATCATACAATACTGTCAATACCCCAATGGGTCTAACAGTAATAGTAATACCACATCACAATACAGTACAAATCAGAATATTAGCTAAACCCATGATGAGAAACATACTATCAGCACCTGGGCATCAATACATGAATAGTACCTCTCATAAGTGTGCAATATAATCATCAGTCAGAGAATGTCCATAGAGAACATAACAAGAGCGCATAGACCTTATCCAAAGCAGGCAAGTGACTCTCAAAAATCTTGTTTCTGCTGCTCGACATAACCAGAAATAACTCAAAAAAGTCCATGAGATAAATATCTGAAATAGAATGAGCAAAATTCTAAAAAAGTTGGAGTGAGACTTTCCCCAATAAACTCATCATCATAAGATTTAGTAAGTAAGAGATGACCAGGAGCCATACACAGCCCTTCCTTGGATAAGATGTCTGCCCTCTTGTTATGTTCCCTATAGACATGACTAAAATCCACCCAGGTGAATGAGGACATGAGTAATCTGGTGTTGTAGCACCAAGCCTCAAGGTTCACCATGTCAAGAGTGGATTCACCATTTGCCCAATTTATAATTACCGAGGAGTCGCCAAAGATATGCAAG
The DNA here is from genome assembly GCA_001517045.1 of Pseudotsuga menziesii. Classification (NCBI taxonomy): domain Eukaryota; kingdom Viridiplantae; phylum Streptophyta; class Pinopsida; order Pinales; family Pinaceae; genus Pseudotsuga; species Pseudotsuga menziesii. Next base: position 582,299 of record LPNX010745402.1, read on the forward strand.
TATGGCAACCCAATATCTTTGGCGACCAGTAAAGATGCACAAAGTGCTAAAAGTTCTGCTCTAGTATTTGTACTGCTCCCACATCCAAGTTTAATAGCAAAAAAGTGGTGATCATTTAACCAAATACATATACCCGCTCCTCCAATGAAGTTTGCCACAGCTCCATCAAAGAAAACCATAAGGAAATTTCGCAACAGGACGATCTCTAATGTCACGAATTTTATGCCTTGATTTCTGCTGGACCTTATAAGATATTACCTCATTAAGGATATTATGACATAGACTGGCAATGATAGGATCCAAATCTTCAAATAAATTACGATTCCTAGCCTTCCAGATATTCCAGATGAAAAAAAGAGGCAGGTACTGGAGGCTACCACCCTTTGATACCCAGCTAATAAGATTTTCCATAAGGGATGGAGCAAACAAATGCAGATGAACATCAAAAAGTCTATTGAGACCCAGTATCAGCTTCTACATGAAGGGGTATCAAACAAAAATATGTTCAACTGTTTCAACATCCACTTTGCATAAACAACACTTATTGGGACCGTGCCAACCATTCTTGCATAGAGTATCCCAAGTGTTAATTTTCATATAACAAGTCAGCCAGATAAAACACTTCAGTTTTTGTGGAATATTTAGGTGCCAAATCTTCAAAAGGAAATCATTGGCCATGATCGTCCATTGTTCAGAGACTATAAGATCATATGCTCTTTTAGATGTCACCATACCCAACTGTTTGTCATACATCCAAAGAAGTGTGTCTTCAGAAATCCCAATCCTTATACCACCGTGAGTCAAGCCTTTGACATATATGCACACCATTGTTCAAGCCATTCACCCCCCAAGTACAGATCTGATGCAGTATACTAGTAGTAACCATCATGGCCACAAACATCCAGATTTTGAGCCTATGCTAGATTGGATATCCCTAGGTCATTAAGGTAATCTCTAAGCTCCTCGGATAATAGATACTGCGAGTTAAGCCTAGCAATAGGGTCCATTCCCAGCCGAATCTTTAAACCATTCCCTACCTTCCATCCCAACTGACTAGTGATCCAATCAATAATCCTAATAAAACCATTCCAAAAGTAAGAAGAACCAGAAACATTGAAGTTTTGGGCCCGAATCCAATCTTCTAAGGTTCTGTTCTTGAAGTATTTATGAGCAATTATTCTGCTCCAAATACCTGTACCATTAGGTAGCCGCCACATACTTTTCAATCTCAACGATATTCCAAACCATTCAAGGTTCTTTATATCCTAACCGCCATATTCAATAGGGGTAGAAACAGTTTCCCAATTTACTAGATGTGAATTCTGATGTTCTACAGAGGAGCCCCACAAAAAAGAGAAACTAGCTCTTCTAAGTAAATTCAAAATAGATTTTGGACATCTAGCCAAGGCAAACCAATAGACTACCAAACGAGTGAGGACAGCTTTAATAAGAACCACTCTACCACCGAGAGAGAGTAACATGTAGGTCCAATTTTTGATCTTTTTTTCAAATAAATCTATCATCTACCGCCAATCAGAGGTACGATACCCCAATGGTTTCAAGCGATATCCCAAATACTTGAAACCTGATGTAAGCGGTTCCATGCTGTAAGGGAGAAACTCTGCAATTTTGCTTCTAATGTCATCATCCACGTTTTGATAGAGAAATTATGACTTTTCCAAGCGGACAGTCATCCCTGTAGCTGAGCATAACAAATCCAGTGCATCTTTATAAGCTCTCCACTCACTAATAGTGCCGATACCAATTAAAATAACATCATCAACAAATAACAAGTGTGTTATTGACAGATCAGGTGAGTACTGGAAGCCCTTTATGTGACCTTTCTGCTGAGCATCAATAATAATTCTGCTGAGACTGTCAATAATCAGGATGAACAATAGGGGAGACAATGGGCATCCTTGATGAATACCTCTGGATGCAGGGAAAAAGTCTGAGGGGGTCCCATTAACTAAGACAACAAACTTAGGAGCTAGAAACACAGCCCATAATCCAATTCACACCCAATAGGGGAATGCCAATCTGAATAAGAAGAAGTCAAAGAAATGTCCAGTTCACTCTGTCAAAAGCTTTAACCAGGTCAAGTTTTAAAACCATGACGCTATAATTCTTAGTCTTTATAGAGTGTAATAATTCCTGGCTTATACCTAGAGGTTCAATAATCTGCCTATCCTTGAGAAAGCCAAATTGTTGTGTAGAAATAGACTTGTTAAGGATAGGCTTCAGTCGAAGGGCTGCAATCTTTGAAATGACCTTGTAGACCAAGTTACATAAAGAGATGGGACGGAAGTCAGCAAAGGTGGAGGGATTCTCACATTTAGGTATTAGAGTCAAGAAAGTAGAGTTTAGAGCCCCAGATATTTTCCCGTGGGTTCTAGCCTGCTCAACAGCCAAGACCAGTTCATCCCCAATAAAGTCAAAAAAGGCCAGGAAGAACTCAACTAGCCAACCATCAGGACCCAGGATTTTATCCTTCTTAAACCCTTTATGTACAGCTTCAACTTCCTGGATCGAGATGGGCTTAAGGAAACAGTCAATATCTTCATCAATAGTCATATTCGGGAAAAGTCTGATCACTTTAAGTTGGTCAGCAATATTCGAAGTCTTGTCATCACCAAAAAGTTCACTAAAGTGCTGTTTGCCAAGCATCTTAAGTGATGAGTCCTCTGAAACAGGACTACCATCCTTACCCTTTAGAGACCATATAGTATTAGTATTTCTTCTGGCAGATGCAAAAGAGTGGAAAAATCTTGTGTTTGCATCCCCTTCCTTTATCCACTGTACTCTGCTTTTCAGTCTCTGAGTAGTAATCTCAGGGGCCCAATATTTTCCTTTCCTAGCTTGAAGGATTTTCAATTTATCTACATTGGAGGCAGATAAGAGACTAGAATCCTCAAGTAAGATGTTGGATATTCCTTCATTAATATCAAGAATCTGCTGCTTCCTTTCATGGTTTTTCAATCTCTCCCATTCTTTAACAGTACATTTGAGTCCGCGCAAATTAAGAGTAAGGGAATCCATATGACTATAATCATCCAGGTCCAGAGGTGTCTTCCAAGAAGAAAGGACTAGATGAGCAAAGTCTTCCTCTAAAATCCAAGCCCTATTAAATTTAAAGGGACAACATTGAGAGAACAGTTTCGAGCCCCATTCCAAGCAAATAGGATAGTGGTCAAAGACATCAGTAGGGGTAGCCCAAGTTCTGTAGAAAGAAAGGCTAGGAAGAAGAGATTCATATAGAAGAAACCATTCCAACCTTTTACTAATGCCTGCATCTCCCGAACGCCCATTTCTCCAAGTAGGGCCTAGAAGATTCATAGAGAGGTCAACCGGTTTGTTGTTGGAAATGAGCTGAGAAAAAAAAGGAGCCAGGGGGTCAATCCTAGCCTTGCTTCCCCAGACTTCAGAAGATGAGATGGTAAAATTTAGGTCCCCAACCAAAAGTAAATTTGGTATGATAAGTAGTCCACCATCCACCAAGTTATTCCAGTAAACAGTTCTTTAAGTATACGGCCCATAGCAATTAATAACAGTGAAAGTCTCATAAAGACCCTTGAAGGTTGCTTTAAGGATGATACTGGCCAAAGATGTGAAAGCTTTACAACGGACCATGAGGGGGTTCCAACCTACAAGTAGGCCCCCAGAAAGGCCCGATGCATCAGAGGCACAAAATTCCCAACCAGGTTTTAATTTGGAAAACATAAGAAGAGACTGAGAGTAACAACACATAGTCTCTTGAATAAGAATCATATCAGGGCTTAAGTCAGTGAATAATCTTCCAAGGGATTTTTGTTTGGTAAGCCCTCCAAACCCTTGAATGTTCATAGATAAAATTTTCATGGAGAAACAAACTCAGCAGGTGTGCTTGCTCTAAGAACCTGTGAGGGGACAGGAGAGATGCTAGGTTGTCTAGCCGCATTCTTGAGTCTAGTCGATAGAGGGGTATAGACCCCCGTATCCCCAGGGTCCTCGTAAGGTGGTTTCTTGGATTTCCTGATGGTCACATTTTTAAATTGGATGGAGTCCAAGGGAAAAGTGGAAGGGGAGATTGGAGTTTTATCAGAAAAGATCAAGAGTGTTGTTAGGAGCGAGGGATCCTGGAAAGCCGAAGCTTCACGAGGACTGGATGATGAGATAATAGGCAGGGGTATAATGTTTTCATGTGGAGACAAAGGGGGAGTAGATGATAAAGGTGGGGAAGAAGAGGATAGAGGGAGAGTAGGATAGTGATCCAATGTGAAGGGTGGAGGTCCATCATCAAGTATACGCTCCGAGGAAGAATGTGGCTCCAAGATAGTAGTATCCTCAAGGTTCCCCACAGGGCCAGAGCGAGAGTGAAGGGCGACAACTTCCATATATTCAATATACATCAGCTGACCTTTCAAAAGATTTTCAAAGGTAGATGATGAAGAAGAAGCATAGATGATATCAGTAGAGTCCTCCAGAGGTACATCAGGATTAAGTGTGACAACAGGAAGAGGTGGGTCAGGACCAGGTAAGGAATCATAACCACGCTTAGCAGGACGACCTGAGCGAAGGCAATGACATGAATTCTGGAGGTGTCCAGTTTCATGGCAGAAATAACATCTAAACGGCATATGCAAATAATCAAGTCTCTGGGTAAAAACCCGATCTCCACAGACAATATCAATTTCGAGAATAAGGCCTTTAGTTATATCAATTTCGACCAAGACTTTAGCCATCCGTTTGTCAAAAATAAGATGGAAGTTTCTTTCAAGATCAACAAAGCGCCCAATCATGTTCGCCAGATCAGCAAGGATATCCTTATTCCAAAGAGGAAAGAGTAAGGAAGGAAGAAGAACCCAAAGGTGTCTAATGGTCACCCTTTCAGTGAGGGGGTGAAAACCAGAGTGCCACTAATTCAGAACTAAGGATCCATTCAGTATAGGCCACAAGTTCCCGAGGATCTGAGAAGCATCCGACTGTTCAATAAAAACAAATACCAACCATCTGTTAGCAAGGAGGCTAATAGAGGGCACATAATGGATGAGAGGCTTCCAATGGGTGGTCGCCCAATCGATCCATTCCTCCTTCAACAATGAGCAATACTCCAACCTACCAATAAGAGCCCTTCGACACAAAATCTCAACTTTATCCATGAAAACATCATGCCCAAGAACAAAGCGAGGCTTCAGTTCGAGAGCCTTAAGAACTTTGGCCTTACGACGAGAGGGGTTTTTAAGGCGTCCCTTTCCAAGTTGAAGAGTCCTAGTATCATCAGGTGGGACACCCATGATAAGGGAGAGAGTCCCTCAGGAGGTCTGTCAGCTGCTACCAATGGAGCCCAGTCGCAGACAAGGGACCGAGGGGTGGCCAAGCCAAACCCCCGTGAAGCAGCAGGGAGAGAAACAAACCAATCAAACCAAAACGAAACGAGATGTAAGGTATACCATACAGGTCGACAAACCATACAGGAAAGGGGGCCCGAGGTGAGGCAAGGGACCCATCCCCCAGCTGATACCACTCCGAAAGTCCCAAAGACAGATACCAAACGTAAAAAACCACTACGAAAGAAAAGATAAGCAGGTGAAACAGTGAGACCAAACCACAAGGAGACCAAGGTAACCAGAGACTAAAAAGAAATATAGTTCCCAATTTTTACAACATGGTTGGTACTAACCTCAAGTTGAGGGTGAACTCCATGTGGGGTTAGTGGCTGTCAAGCCCATAAACCTTAGATAAGGGTTAACAACTGAGCCCCCGACCGGAAACCAAAAAAAATAGTAAAGAATAAGTTCAAAGAGAACAGGAATACCTGGAGTCAGGACAAACCTGACATCGAAGAGGAGACCAAAAACTCAGGAGAGCAGTCAACAGGGTTACGTAAGGTTCAACATCTTCCACCGTATCTCTGATACCCCGAAACAATGTCTCCATATAACGTGAATATCGACACCATAGATAGTCGCACCATACCCATACCCATCAAACCCCATTGGGTTCATACTACGAAGAAGACATCCGTGACCAAGCTACACCGAAAATGCCTCAAGCACTCAAAAGCAGAGAAGTGTCGGAGATCCCAGTAGCGTAGTCAAACATGACAAAACGATAGGCCCCAGCAAAACCGGCCACACCAAAGGTTCCAATGTGGTCAGGAGCAGCATAAAAACCGGGTCAACATGCACATGAGGAACATCAGACCCAAAAGGTGAATGAGGAAAAATCAATAGTTACCCGACACCATCACCCAGGTCACAGATTCAGCACTCAAAAGCATCATACGCTGGATAGAATGGAAACAACCGAAAAGTATGACCCAGCACCGCAGGTAGCCGCATAACCGAAAACCCTAGCATCATGCTGAAAATAACCCTCCATCAACGCCTCAATTACCCACCGAAAAAACCAACTGCAAGTCCACTGCCATCGGTCTACACTATGTATGTATCATTCGCTTTCATCTTGAAAAGATTAGTATATACTAGAGAAATTGATCAATCACATAAGATTTCAAAATTGTGCACATTTAAGTTATTATGTAATATGATGTTTAAATAGAAAGATTAATTCATTTTTTTTGTTAGATATATTATGAAATTTATAGTAGAGATTATTAACTTTTTTTTTTTACTAGGGGAATCGGTAACTAGGCGGTTTTGGTACTCGCGTGACATGGGGTCCATTCCGTCAGCTGCCACTATAACCCTAGGTGCGTCCACACAGCGCACAAGCATGGGGCATGGATAAGTCGGGGTGAGATTTGAACTTGAGACCTCCTTTACAACATTCCTTCGTTTACATGGCACTTGCCAATCAGTCTACACCCCGGCGGGCGAGATTATTAACTATTTAGATATCATGGTATTTTGAAATTTTTAAGTTTTTTTAAGCCAACATGAATATATTTGTATTAAAAAGATCTTGTGGTTGAGCTATCTAGTTTAATGATAATAAAAAAATGCAGAGAGTCATTTCATATACAAAAAAGGCATAGTCTACTTCCTATCTATTCTAGCTTGAGATCGTTATAGCTACTACTTTCTACTTAGGATGAATATTGTCATACAAACTATCTTAGACAAAAAACAATATTTGCAAAAATTAAATAGGGACCTACTTGTTGAGGGATTCATTATTGAAATTAAACTTGGATGCATAAATATTAATTGAGAAGTCCATTGCTTGGAGTGGCTCCCATTGAACCATCTCTTCGAGATGAACTCCACGCGATTCCGTGTAGTGAAAGAGAGGTGATGTTGAATCTACTCCTTCCCCTACTACCATTTTTTCTATTTCTAGTTTCTCAATTTGCTCTTGCATTTCCTTTAGTTTTTCATCCATTCTTTTGTTCTTATAACCCAAAATATTTCTAACTACACTTACCTATTCTTAAGGGTAAGTGTAGGATTTCCTTGTGATACATCTCAATAGACTTACCTTGTGATACATCTCAATAAACTTACCTTATGATATATGTACCTTATATGACACCCACCCTAGATGTAGAAGTAGTTGAATCGATGCATAGAGATTTGTATGAAATGAATCTAAAAAAACCTTAGCATGCCTGAACTCGCTCGAGCTACATCTATGGTACTCTCCCAATTATTATGATATGTCCTTACTATACAATATGTAGGTAAACAGTACAAAACCCCTTATAACAATGATCTGTTTAACCCCCAAATCTTTTAAAGTGAATGACCCTAATATAAAACCAAGATCTATACTTGATTGTTAGTTACATCACCTAAATCTCAAGCAAAGGATTCCCTCGAGATAAAAAAAAAATGACTACCTCACCCATCCAACACTTGCTACACCTAAACCATTGATTCATTATTAAAAGCAAAAATGTATCACGATTTTTATTAAATACTTTTATAGTTTTTTAAATAAATTCTTACATACCACTCAATCTAACTCCATCAAAATTTAGCCTCGGTACTCTATTATTCATATATGTCGAAAATTATGCATATATCATGTATCAACTTCCATATCTTATCCAAGGCAGGCTTAAGGAGGATGTGGGCTATCTTACACTCTCTGAAATATGTGATGGAGAGGCAATGGAGGAAGTAAGAATGCAGTTATTTTGAGAGCTTTGCTCTACTTTCCATAGAACTGTGGACATTTTGTTTTTATATGGTCTAACCTTACATGTTTTGTTTATATTTGGGTGATAGACTGGTCTATTGTCTTTATGTATAGACCCCTGCCCTGCCTTGGATAATGTATTTGGGCTCTTGTTATCCTCCGTAGTGACATCTTGGCTGTCAGTTGAAGACTACTTATGAGAGGATTATTTTTTGACATAACGCCCTAGATATCAGTAGTGGGTCTCGACTGTATTGTCTTAATATTTATCTATAGTGGGTTACTATGCAGTTTATTATGGCTAGAGTGTTGTTTTTATATTTTGATGAGTGGGTGACTGTTTCTGTGACCACTATATTCCGGTCCTACAAAATACTGTTAATATACAAAACTCTTTTAATTCAATTAAATATCAAAAAATGGTTTTTTTCATTAAAAAAAAAAACCTTCCATAAAAGAATTACGCATGAATCTTCCATATAACTCAAAAGTTAAACTTTACTCGAAGTACAAAAAGGAAACTTTACCTAAAGCACAAGATAAAGTAAAAAACTTTACTTAAAGCACAAGATAAACTTTTTACCCTTAACTTTTAATCTTTAGAGAACCATTCTTTCCATCTTTAATATATATATATTAAAATCATGCTTGAACAGTCTTTTTTCACAACACAAAATCCAATGTAAAGATCACATTATATTATTAATATTAAATTTAAATAAATTAGTTAATAATTTTAAAATTATATTTTTCAACCAATAGTCCAATCAATCCACATATTGTAAAGAGTGAGGCCACATCTCGGCATTTAGAGGAACTTGAGCTTTAAATCCATTTATGTGCTTAATTTGTCATGGTAACTTCTCCATAAATTATTGTTTCTTGATATATAATATTTTTAAAGAGTCTTGTTATGTTGTTAGGCGTTTTTATTTGAGATTTGGGGTGGACTACGACATATTATTTTTTATCTACGGATGAGGACAAGACAAGTGCACTCTCTAAATTGATTTTATGGCAGTTGTTCAAAATTCAAAATAAACAATTATAAAAAATATATATAAAATAAATGGTAGTTGATGAATGTATAACTAATAGTTCATGGTAGATAACTAGAAGAATGTGAGATTAAAAAAAAGAATATAAAAAATAATTGATAGTTGATAAATAGATAACAAGAAGAATGTCGATGATGACATGTAGTTAGGCATGGATAACTCAAAGTCGAACCCATTTAACTAAACAAATATGAGGAATACTTGTTTTTTTCAAACTGTCTTCCATTTCATCAGTGTCTCTCAACCATTTAAGTCACATAAACATAATCCAACCACAAACTATATAAATATGCTAATTAAAATTTATAAAATTATTGTAAATTATATTTTTAACCAACAATCCCATTAATCCACATAATTTAAAAAGTGAAATCATATCTTAACATTCAGAGGAAGATGAGCTTTAAACTCCCTCATGTGCTTAATCTGCCATCGATAATTCCTCCACAACTTTACTTAAGCTGATTGTTATTTCTCAATTTATAATATTTCTAGAGGGTCTACACCATGCATTGTTAAAGTTTATGATATTATGTCTCTACTTGTGAGGTATGACCCCGTTGTCAGGTTAAACTTTATCATTAATTTATTTGTTTTTAACGTGCAATAAAGAGTGTAAAGTTTCAAGCTTTTGCCTAGGGAGTGGGCGGGGCTCACAAAAGCCTCACATGGTCTAAACCTTTATTAATAGTCAAGCAACAAATAAAAATTAAGAATGTAATAAACATAAGTTTAAACACATTCCTCACAAAATTCACAACTTTAGGATTACATTGTTATGTATGCTTATTTATTCATTTGTATTACTATGCATGTGTATTTATTTATTTAAAGTACATAAAGTACTTGCTTGTGGTTACCGTTAAGTTTAGGATTCCATCGTTATGTATGTTTATTTATTTATTTATATTGTAGTATTGTGTGTATTTATTTATTTATATTTATTTAAAGTATATAAAATAACAGTGGTTACCACTAGAACTAAAGTAAAAGTGGATAATTTATTTTTATAATAGTAATTTTATATTAATGATGGAAAGATAAATATAAATTCATATAATGATGTATGGATTTTTATACCTTGTCACTTTGTTCGTGTCTATATATAATAAAAATAAACAAATCATTAACGAAAAAGAAAAATAAATTTGACCATTAACTTTTCCTTGTTTGATTTTTACTAAATATCTAATTTTACTAAACATGTGCTTATGCCGTGTTTAACAAGATTACATGAAGTTAATATAAGAGTATATATATGTATGTATGTATGTATGGGGGGAGGGGGATTTTATAGCATAATTAGATGGAGGGTCGGATTATAACCAAAATCTTTATGATGAAATTTGCCTTAAAACAATCATTTGAGTTGATTAAGCTAATTCATTAGGCTGACAAAATTGTAGGATATGAAGATGGGTTTAGGTTCACTTATGTGTGCATGAGCCACAAGACCATTTATTATAATCTCGCTCGAAAGAACATGCATTTGATGACTATGACCCCATGCCTTGAAATGGTTTGTTCAAGTTGATTGAGCAAATCCACAGAGCTTACAAAATTAAAGAACATCGGTGTGGAAAGTGATTCACTTATGTATGCATTGGTCACCAGATCAGTTACTATAATCTCACTAGGTGGAACTACATGTTCAACCACTACCTCATTGTGACCCATGGTTGGAGGAAAATTCTCGACTAATGGATCCAACCATTCTTTACACCAATCTAGTATAATAGCACAAATTCTTCTTTACTGTGATACATTAAGAATCTAAATGAATGAAAAAGAAATTGAAATACAAATATCCCAAGTTAAGATAGATCTACAATGGTGTGTACATATGCCATGTGCCACAAGAAGATGAAAGAACAATATCCACAACTCCATCAACACACACACACACACACACATTGACTTTCTTAATCTTTTAACTCCTCAAAACTATACAATTTTAAAGCAAAGCAAGTAATTCCTTACTTTAACCTCAAGGGTTTAATCAAGTAGCAAACCAAGTAATTCCTTGCTTTAACCCCAAGGATTCAATCAAGTGGTTATGAGCCAAAAGTGATATATCTTTCAATAATGGCGGGGAGGTCATAGGTTTGACTTTGTTTATCCCCTTGGGGTTAGGCTCCATAATAGTACCAATTGTTTACCTCATTTGCTGTCCATAAATCCTGGGGAAGTACTTGGAGGGTTCTCACTGAAGTTATTTCTTTTCTTAAAGTACTTTTTTTATAAACTAAAATTAGTTTTAATGAATATTAATAACCATTATCATCATCATAAAAAATCTAAAACCATATATTTATAAACAATATAAGAAAAAAAAATTCTAAAAATATCCAAAATCAATTTAATATGTTTAACTCTTCTTTGTATCTCATCCATATGAAAAACAATAAAAAAATATAATAACACCAAACTTGGTACTATAAACTATAAGTACCTAACTCAATAAGATAGAAAAAAACACTTCACAACAAAAGTTATAATTACCGTGACTCAATAAGGAAAAAAAACACTTCACAACAAAAGTTAGGAGAATCAAACTTACAAGTACCTTGACTTAAGAAAGAAGAAAAAAGACACTTTACTAAAAATGTTTTACTTGACTTAAGAAAGAAGAAAAAAGACACTTTACTAAAAATGTTGGCAAAACCAAATCTTGATAGTATATTTACAAGTACCCTAAGTCAATCAATGAGAAAGGAGAAAATAATGCACTTCACAACAAAAGTTTGGAAAACCAAACTTACAAGTACCTTGACTCAATCAATTAGAAAGGAGAAAATATACACTTTGATTTCAAAGGTTTAAAAAATAAATAGAAAGACATAACATTGAACTGTATCGAATGAACGAAATAGTCAATAATAACATTTGTAGCAAAACATATAAACTTATAAGTTTAAGGTTATAAAAATGAATTAACTAAGTTGATAAACATTTTTATTTGAGATTTGGGGTGGATTACGGTTTATGATTTTTCATTTACGAATAAGGAGGTAATCGTTCAAAATTTGAAATAAACAATTATATAAAAGAGAATATAAAAAGTAATTGGTAGTTAAGTGATGAATGGATAACTCGTAGCAATATATGGATGACTCATAAGTGATGAATGAATAACCAATAGTTTATGACAGATAACTAGAAGAATGTGAGATAAAAAGAAAAAAAATATAAACAATAACTGATAGTTGATAAATGGATAACAAGAAGAATGTCGACGATAACATGTAGTTAGACATGGATAACTCGTAGTTGAACTCGTTGAAAATACGAGGAATAAAAAAAAATCCAAACTATCTTCCTTTCCATAACTATCTCTTAACCATTTGATAATCCAACCACAAAGTATGTGGGTGTGCTAGTAATAAATTAAAGATATAGTTTTAAAAGCTTAAGAACGTAGATTGAATGTTTAAGCTAATATTTTTAAGATTTTAAGTTTTTTTTAATGATATGATAATGAAATCATTTTAAGATGGTATTTTTTTTTTTAATTTGTAATTTTGATTGCAAAAATGAATTTATCATCCTCATGGTACTTTGATTTTGTAATTTCAATGATCTATAAGTGCAATTCTAACAATTTCCATCATATTTTCTTTGGAAAAATCACCTAAAAATTGTAAAAATTGTAAAAAAAAAATGAACTTATTAATTTTGATTGCAAAAAATAGATTAGCTTACTAATCTTGATTTCCAAAATGGATTAGCTTATTATTTTGACTGCAAAAATGAATGGATTCACCCTCCTCAAATACCCATGGGCACTTCTAATATGTAATTCCAACAACTTAGAATTGCAATTCCAACAATTTCCATTGGATTAAAAAAATGGCTGAAAATAGGTCAAAATATTTTGAATGCAAGGATGGATTCAACCCCCTTAAATATCTATGAGCACCTGGATTTTGTAATTCCAACAACTTAGAATTGCAATTCCAACAATTTCCACTCGATTAGAAAAATCTATGAAAAAAATCTAAATCTTTTGATTGCGAAAATGGATTCAACCCCCTCAAATATCTATGGGCACCTAGATTTTGTAATTCCAACCACTTAGAATTACAATTCCAATGGATTAGAAAAATCCCTAAAAAGAGTCAAAATCTTTTGATTGCAAAAATAGATTTAACGCCCTCAAATATCTATAAACACCTTAATTTTGTAATTTCAACAACCTTGAATTACACTTTCAGCCATTTCTACCTGATTTTAACAGGTATCAAAATCATAAAAAATTAATTTCTTGGAAACATTGAGCATAGGCATTAAGACCATAGGGAACATCTACCTTGGCCTTACCATTGCTTTGACCTAGTGGCCCGAACCCAAATGCCCAAGTCCCTATCTCAAATATTTTAAGTGGGGGCGGTTTAGTTATTTTGAGGCGGTGAGAGCAACGGGGGTTGCTTTTGCTTTTGCTTTTTCGTTTTGGCGTAAACAAAAAATATGCTGAATGTTGCAGAAGGTTTTTTGGGGACGGGGCTCCGGAAGCATCCGTCTCTTCGGTCGGGCGTGAGAGGTGCGCCCACCCGTGCTATTCTGCACTGGGATCTTCACAGACCAATGATGCATGTCTTTATATGATGATGTCATTATTTTTTTCGACGGAAATTAACAAGGTTTTAATGCAGCTATAGCCATGCAGCAGGTCGTTGGATCTCATGGTGCTGTGCAGCAAGTCATTGAATCTCAAGCTGTTTAAGATTAGCTATGCAACAGGTAGTTGGATCTCATGCCGCTGTGCAGCAAGCCATTGAATCTCAAGCTGTTTAAGATTCGCTATACAGGTCGTTGGATCTCATGAGGCTGTGCAGCAAGTCATTGAATCTCAAGCTGTTTAAGATTAGCTATGCAGCAGGTCGTTGGATCTCATGCCGCTGTGCAACAAGCCATTAAATCTCAAACGGTTTAAGATTCAACCACCGGTTCTACACAGCAAGCTGTTTAAGATCCAACAACCTGTTACACAGTTGCAATCGCATTAAATCCTACACCACAAACTAGTTATTGATCGCCCTCCTTCTCTCCCACCCGTTCACACCTATGCCACCACCACCGGCTTGTGTTAACGGATGGCCGGTGGGGAACCGTTCTGAAAGCCGTGACACGGCGGATGAATCCACGTGTATTACGACCACGTGTCCGTTGTGCAAGAACATTGGGGAGGCCGGGCCTTGTGCCCGGTGAGGCTGATGTCTAAATCAGTAGGCAGATGGCAATTGGCATTGATTGTACTGAGAGCGAGAGAGACAGCGTTCCGTCGCTGTCGGTGGGAAGAAGGTCTCGTCGATTTCCAGTTCTATGTATTGGGAGCCCTACCTGCCAACGGATAGAAAAGACTGAAACTGGCAGTTTGGAGACATATTTGGAGGCGTTTTAGGTACATTTCTTGAATTCTGAGACTCTATTGTGTGGTTTGTGGATTCGTTGAGTGCTTACTTCGAGATCTCACTTGAGTTTTTTGGGGATTTGTAAATGGGTCCTTGCATTCCAACGGCACAGCACAACATTGTTATCTTTGATTCTGTTCCGATGCATTTGTACTTGTAATAGACAGATCTTATTTCTCTCACAGCCCAGCCCCCTTTTAGTCATCTGGGGGTAGGTAAGGTAAGGTAGCTCTGAGACACACATGAATTTTGGTCTGGACTTTTGCTGAGGATTTGTTTTTCTATAATGGTGGTTTTGGACTAGTAGAAGTGTGGGGTGTTGAAAAAGCATGAATGCCCAGGCCCATGTGGCAGGTCTGAGGAGGTTATCTGCCAGAGCAAATAAGGTCCATAATCCCACCAAAGCAGGGCCTCTTCACAAGGGACTGGATTCCTTCTCTGTTTTTGCAGGGAAGGCCATTCAGCTTCTGAAGACAAAGCACAAAGTCCCCATTGAGAAGGGCCTGTCAGATGAAGAATTTGTAAGAATTGAAGCTGCTTTTGGCTTCACTTTTCCTCCTGATTTAAGGGCTGTTTTGCAGCAGGGTGTCCCTTCTGGCGTTGGGTTCCCTGATTGGAGGTCCGGTGGGTCTCAGCAGCTGCGTATGAGATTGAACCTGCCCATTGCAGGGATTTCGTATGAAGTTGCTCAGGGTCGATTCTGGTGCAAGCAATGGGGTCACAGGCCCAGGGATACAGAAAATGCAGTTGAAATTGCTAGGGCCAACTTGAAAAAGGTGCCTCTCTTGGTTCCCTTGTATGGCCATTGTTATATCCCCTCGTCTCCCGATCTTGCAGGCAATCCTGTGTTTTTTGTTTATAAGAGCGATGTGTTTTGTTGTGGGTTTGACCTGAGTGATTTCTTTGAGAAAGAGGCCTTTTGTCTCCATGAGTCCCTGGATTTTTCAAAGAGTTTCAGGCATGTTCATGATGGTTTGAGAAGGGATAGGTCAGTGGGTTTGCACAGGAGAAGGGGCAGTGGAGCTGAATTTGAGCAGATTTCTGCCAAATTGGAAGATGAGAAATCCAGCAGGGATATAGAAGCATGGGGTAGAAATCTGGATTCCTTAGCTAAATGTTGTGATGTTGTTTACACCAACAAGAGTTTTTCAGAATGGCCTAGAAGAAGCATCTCTGTATCTGACAGGCACTCTTTTCTTGGAAGCAGTGGTTACAATTCTCCCAAGTTTAAATGCAATGTTCAGTTCCAGGGCAAGATTCTTTCTGACAAAATTCTTGCCAATTTAGCAGCTGTGCACTCCCCTTGGCCCTCGAAATCTCCAAGGTGGATAGAGTTTTGGAGTGATTTGGCCGAAAAGAGGTCCAATTCTTCTTCCCACATCTCATCTCCTGAACGCTTCTTTTCTTACTCTAAAACAGAAGCTGATTTTGATTTAGATTCAGATTCAGATTTAGCCCAAGAAGAACAATGCGATAATGGCGGTTCTTGTGATTCCAATTTCTGCATGCCAATATGGTTGATGGAGTACTTAGAGGAGCTGACAACTCTGCTCAGAAATGGCGGTTGGAAGGAACAAGAAATCAATGACATGATTCAGGCCTCATCCTCTCCTTCCTTGGACACTGAAGATAATATATATTTGGACAGTCAGACAATTTTAGAAGGCCTGCTACTGAAAGCAGATTTGATGTCAAATTCTCTGAGAAAAGCAGGCTGGAGTTCGCAAGAGATTGCAGAGATTTTCAACATCGACTATCCCACTAAAAAGCCCAGCAAGAAAATCTCGCCAGAACTAGCTGAAAGAATTGGGAAACTTGCAGAATATGTTGCTCAAGCATGATTGTTTCTATATTTATCCAACTTCCAGAGAGAGCCTGTGTCTCTGTATGAATTTCTTTATTTTCAGGCATTTCTTTGGAGATAGTAACCTTAAACTTAACTTCTCAAGAATTAAATTGTTGCCTCTGTTAATATATTTTTCATTTTGGTTATAAATTTGAGTTGAATTATTGAGAACCACTGTAAAATAGAAGGAGATTCATGGTGTTAAATGTGGTATGTTCTTTAAAAGGTATTTACAGGCTGCAATGGTGCTTTTTCTTTGGCCTTTTGTTTTCTATAATGAGGCATCTGTCTTTTGTGGGAGTTCCAAGAACCATTATTTCCTTTGAAAGGAAGGTTTGGAGATTCCCATGTCTTGTGCTCATAATTTTTTTTTTAATGTCTTTGAAATGGACATATTCAAAGAATAAGCTGAAAATGACAATGACTTTTATCCGGTGTGTACAATATGTTCAACATCTTTTTCTTTTTCTTTCATATATTACATGCAGTAGGGCTCAAAGAATCATATTTTGATGCTTGTGCCAACCAATTACGCCTTTCCCTATTGGTATATAGGGCAACAGGACCTTTCCCTTTATAGTTTTCTTTGGATCAACATTGAAGGGATGTATTTTTGAAAAAGCTAATAAAATAGTAATGATTTAAAATAATAAAATAATAATGTTTGAGTCCATATCTTTTACTTTAGCATATTTTAAGAGTTTGTGGTTAGATTATTGTCAAATTTGATGGTTTTGACAATTTTAAAGCAGAAGCATGACAAGCAATTTGCTGCCTTATCTTGTCACCCAGATAATGATTAAATGGAAGACAGTTTGAATTTTTTTATTCTTCTTCTTACTTTTCTAGTTGAACGGGTTCAATTCTGTGTAATAGTTATTTTTATCATGGACATTCTATCTGTTATCTATTTACCAACTATATATATATAATCTCACATTTTTTTTCTTATCTATTTACAACTATCAGCTATTATATATATTATCTCACATTCTTTTCTTTATCTGTCATGAATTGTTGGTTATCTTTTCATCAGCTACCAGTTATTTGCCATGAATTGTTGGTTATCCGTAAAATCAATCTTGACACTTGTCTCATCTTCATCTATGAATGAAAAAAATAAGCTTTAGTCTACTCCAAATCTCAAATAAAAATGCCTATCCACATAAAAATTCATAAAATAAATTTTGTAAATAATAAATAAAATTATTAAAATAAACATCTATTTAGTTTCAACATTGTTGTTTTATATAATTAAAAAAAATAAATTAATACGAATTATTACAAAGTAACCTTAAATTTAGTTTTCAAGTTATTATTTATTTATTTTACTACCTTTATAAATAAATTAAAATAAATTCATAAAATAGATGAAGCAAATTGAAAGTTAAACATCAATTTAGTTTCCACGTTCGTATTTATTTTTATTTTACAACATAAACATAAATTTAGTTTCTACGTTGTTATTTTTTTATTTTACTAAATAGAATAAAATAATTGAAATGGTTAATAATGAGTACATTGCATTTAAAATTGTTAAAATAAACCTAAATTGAATGAGATATTTTAAAGACATAAATTTAATTTCTGCGTTGTTATTTATTTATTTTACTACTTAAATAATTAAAATGATAACATTAAATGAGATATTTCAAATGACAAAGTCAATAATAATGAAAATAAAGATATTTAAAGAAAACTATTAATAATAATATAAAGATAAAGTAAGTCACAAAATAAAGATATGAAAGAGCATTTTTTTAAATTCTATAGTATTTTTTTTTTAATGATTTATAGTATTTAATTTAATTACTATTTTTTATTTTAAATGAGTTAAGGAATTTGAATTGAAATTTTAAAAAGAATATGTTACAATACAATAACTTTTTAAAGGTTAAAAAAAATTTAGATACTATATGGAGGTCATCCAATTTATATGATCAAAATGATCTCTCTATCTTAACTAGTTAGAAGAAGAAAACAAATATATATGATCTTCACTGTGTTTTTTTCTAAGTTGTTTTATCATAATTTTTTTACAGCAATCCAGATTATATCTCCCCTATTAAAGTGTGAGAGACCGAAAAATTAAGATACTATTTGGAGGTCATCAAATGTAGAAGATCAAAATTATCTCTCTATCTTAACTATTTTGAAGAAGAAAATTAATATAGCCAAGATAAGCACGAACTCCCATAATCTTCAGGATGTTTTTTTTAACATAATCTTTTTCACAGCGATCCAAATAATATCTCCACTCTTAAAGTCTTATAACCAATGAATATTAGTAGACATTAATCTTCCTCATAAAAAATAGAGATATTATATTGTTTATATAATATATAATTTTTTTACTATTTTTTTAAATGAGTTAAGGAATTTGAATTGAAATTTTAAAAAGAATATGCTACAATACAATAACTTTTTAAAGGTTAAAAAAAATTAAGATACTATATAGAGATCATCCAATTTGCATGATCAAAATGATCTCTCTATCTTAACTAGTTAGAAGAAGAAAACTAATATATATGATCTTCACTGTGTTTTTTTCTAAGTTGTTTTATCATAATTTTTTTACAGCAATCCAGATTATATCTCCCCTATTAAAGTGTGATAGACCGAAAAATTAAGATACTATTTGGAGGTCATCAAATGTAGAAGATCAAAATTATCTCTCTATCTTAACTATTTTGAAGAAGAAAATTAATATAGCCAAGATAAGCACGAACTCCCATAATCTTCAGGATGTTTTTTTAACATAATCTTTTTCACAGCGATCCAAATAATATCTCCACTCTTAAAGTCTTACAACCAATGAATATTAGTAGACATTAATCTTCCTCATAAAAAAACTAATGAATTATACTTTTAGTTCTTCGCTCTTATTAGTGAAGAACTAATATTCATATAGGTTTACACCCTTATAGTTGTCACCAAAACCTATTAATAAAATACATTAGCTCAGTGAACCATGCTAAACTTACTTCCTAACTCCAATAGTTGAGGTAGGGCGAAGCCACCTAGAGAGTTAGTGGTTGATTTACAACCAATAGATAGATAGTTGTGGGAGTAGGTGGGGTAGTCCAATGGATGAACGACAACCAATGGTGATTTTGGCTTCTTGAGCTTGTCATGCTAGATGGTAGACTTTGGAACTTGCCTAGGTCGGCTCGTCAAAGGGTAAGGCTGGATGGCCAAAATAGGCCACCTTTTATTAGTGAATTTTTCTCTCCCTCATGTCGGAGCACGAACTCCCATGATCTTAAGTGTTCAGTGTATTTTCCAAATAATATCTCCGCTCTTGAGGTCTGATAGGCCGAATGAATATTAGTAGACATTAATCTTCCTCATAAAAAAAACTAATAAATTATATTTTTAGCTCTTCATTCATATTAATTTATTAAATAATATTAATATATTGTCTAGCTAATAAATTAACATAAACACATTAAACATGGTATGTTAATATAATATAATATGGTATTGGTCATTGGAGATCATTTAATTTGGTGCGTTGGTGATGGTCATAGTATGCGAATCGACCGAGACCCATGGGTGGGCTGCTCTAGTGATTATAAACTTCCTAACCTTTTGGTTGTTGATCTACTGGAACAAGGCATCATTTTTTATATCAGATTAAAGACGCTGCAAATACATTTCCTTATAGATTGGCTTGTAAATTTGCCAATGATTTGGGTTTGGAAGAGGACAATGCTGAAATTTGGCAAAATTATACCACATACCTACATTCCAGCCATGTGCGCCTTACAAACTACTTAGACAAGTTAATTTGGTCTAAGAATTTGGCTAGTGGTGAATATACACCAAGATTGGGCTACAAATTTCTTAGAGAAGAAGAAGATATACCACTTGCCCCTTGGTGGGCATCGAAGATTTCGGATATGAATTGTCCATTACAAAACAAAATCTTTATATAGTTGGCCTTGATGGAAAAAGTTCCAGTTTGCGATACTCTTAACAAGAGGTATTTGATAGGACTAGGTAGGTGTCCTTATGCAAAATTCACAATAAGACCATCACACACCTTTTCCTCTTTTTTCCTTTTCTCAAAAAGATGTCGGATCTGACCTCCATGATTGAAGGCCTACCTTTCACTTGCGACGACCCGAGCATTGTTGAAGCTCTTCACTCTTGGATATCGAGCCAAGTGTTTGATGGAGACAAAACTCTGCCACTTATTTTTATATGGAGCATTTGGTTAGCCAGGAACATGGTTGTTAATTTCAGGAAAAATTTATTGCACCAGTCACACGGGTCACCACTGGCATAACTATCCTCAAATTTTCCCTACAACTCCCAGCTCCTACGATTTCCATGGAATCCATTGATAAATCATACAGTTGGGCTTACTTTGATGGAGAATCTCAGGGATAACCGCCTATGGGAGGGGCAGGTAAGATTATTTTCTTATCTGACACAAATTGGTTCACCTTATCAGCATTGATGGGACCCAATATGAACAATAGAGCCAAATTAATGTCTGTCAAACTCATTTTACTCCTTCCCATTTCAAAAGGAATTGACAATATTCTTATATTCAGTGATTCAAAGTTAGTGGTGTAATGGCTACATTTGAGAAGGTCACCAAGGAATTATACACTACAACCCATTTATGTTGAAATTGTCGATTTAGCAATCATGTTTAGAAGGATCTCCTTCAAGCATCTTTTTAGAGGAAGACAGACTCTGCAAAGAAGGACTCGAGATAGTTGAAGGATTTTGGCATAGATGGGATCATGACAGGGAATTGATCATGGAGTACGATCTCGGACCACATCCGACTGATTTTTGCTACAATTGTCCATATACAATCAGCAATACGAAAGTACATCAAGAGTAAAGCTCCACCATACCATATATATATATACATATATATATATGCTTTCGATGATCATAATATCACTTGGTAAATATTTGAAGAGTTAATGATGATACTTTCAAGTATTCCTATATGTAATCTTGTAATGGAAAAAGACCTTACAGGTCTATATAGAATGTGGTTGCATTAAATATAATACAACTGTGCCTTTTTAACGAGGAAAAAAATATAATATGGTATGCAAGTTATTGAGTTTCTTGACATTTGATGTCAACTAAATGTAGTTGGTGTGAAATGATTCTATGATTCTCTTGTTCCATTCCTGTAAGACACGTTTAAGTGATGTCGGATCTGTGATACCTTGATTCCTTAGTGAATAGTAGGTATCTAAAGTTCTTTTGTGAATATAACATTATGAACCACAATGTGAAAAAAAATGGCAACTAATCATGATAATGAAAATTAACCTATAAATAATCATCATTTATCATTTACACCTTTACTACTCATTAAAATTATAATATTGAGTGAGATATTTTTAAAATAGAGTAGAAAGAATCAATAATAATAATCATGGTGAATCTTTTGGTTATAAAAAATATTGTATCACTAAGTTAAAATGAACATATTGATTAGAACAAAATAGTATGTTTAAATTTGATTGAAACTTTTTTTATTTTTTTTAGTTTTGTTTATGGTATAGTTTTTTATAATATTATTAATTTATTAAATAATATATAATTATATATATATTATGTGTTTTATTTTTTGGTATATTTTTTAGTTTGTTTTGTTTAGAATTAAAAAAAAAAGTTAAAGTCATTATATTAGTTGTGGAAATTGCATAATATGAGTGTCAAAAGGTATTTGAGGATGCTAAATTCATTTATACATTCAAAACACAATTTAAATACTTTGAAATTTGAAATTAATAAAAAAGCAATTACAAAACCCCTCCAAACCAATAACACTAGTAAGATTTGATATTATGATTTTAAAATATTACATATAACTTGAAATACCAATCTATCATACATTTATAACATCCCTTCTACTATGATTAGTTAGCAATGGAAAATAGAAGGTTAATGTGAATGTGCAATTTTCTAGCAAGAAGCTCAAGGTTGGTAAAGTTGTGAAATGCTTTGGTAGATTTAGGAGACTGGATGACTTGACTCGACTGAATGAATCCATTAAGGTTAGGGATAATGGTTGGGAAGCCATGAATTTGATGTTAAGAGTAATCTTGATGCCGAAGGCACATGAAGAAAACTAATTTGTTAATAATCACTTGACCACTTAAAGTTTTAAATGTTTTCCCTAAATTAAGATTAGTGATTTTTTTATGCCAGCTTTCAGTAAACCGCTATAACCGATCTCTTAGCATAAAACAAAATACTAAGCAATCCTAAATTAAATTTGAAAATTGTCCCACATCCAAATGATTGTGGGAGAAATAAATATTCCTTTATTTGTGTGTTTTCTATAAACCTCTTATGTTGTCTTTAAAGCTCGTTAGAGGAGTCAATCTATTGACATAACTGAAGTTACTAAACCAAACCAATAAATCAATTATTTATAAAATTGAGCTTGTAACTTGGTTTTTGAGGCATGATAAGAAATTCCGAGAGAGGAACCATTTTTACCTAGTGGATATTTGCTTAGCTCGGGAGTGGACTCTTATA
This sequence comes from Pseudotsuga menziesii, assembly GCA_001517045.1. Classification (NCBI taxonomy): domain Eukaryota; kingdom Viridiplantae; phylum Streptophyta; class Pinopsida; order Pinales; family Pinaceae; genus Pseudotsuga; species Pseudotsuga menziesii. The sequence continues at coordinate 605,221 of LPNX010745402.1, forward strand.
TTGAAAGAGTGTAAGCTAATAGAATGCCTACACAATTGATATTCAAATTGAATCAAGGTATGGTCAGCTCATCATTCACACATTTATTACAAAGGGCTCCACAAGAGTATCATGTCACTTACAAGAGTAGAACTTGGGTAGGGAGGGTAACATTCATTCATCCCAACCACCCAAGCTACATCCATTTGACCTTGTTGTTAATGGACTTGTGAACTAATGTGACACAATGATTTCATTTTATATGGTTAAAGATTCAAATATGATAACTAATAATAATAAAAATGGGAAGTTGTTGTATTCAATTAGTTTATAATTAAGAAGAAAGCCTTGTGATAATGCTGTAGAGTGTCTTGAAAATGTTCTTTGCAAAAGAGCCCTTGGAAAAAGGGAAGTAAATTGCAACAGATGAGTTGCAGAATTGTACCCTTCTTTATTGACTAAAAAATATTAAAAAATTAACAAATTTTGGTGGATGTAGGCCTAGGTAGGGGTGAACCACATATATTGGTGTCTCTTTCTTATATTTGTATCATCATCTCTGCATTATTGATATTTATAATGTCTAAAATGATTTTGATTTTACGTGTGTTCTCATTCAAAAGTCTTATATGCTTAATGTATTAGTTCAGCCTTAAATGATAACGTTGAAGCAATTGTTTATTTAGTGGTTTTAAGGTCCTACTTGAAAAGGATACAAAAAGGAATTATGCAATTAATTAGGATAAGAATATCGATTAAATAATTAATGCGAGCTTGTAAATACTCTAGTTCGCATGCGAGTATTGTAAAAGTTAGGTGGAACTTGATCATGTTTTATGATATTATGAGTGCACACATTTTTAATTGCACATGAAATCAACAAATAACCATGTCTTATGGTGATATTAGTCTCTTGAAGGAATGTACTTCATTGAAATGCCATGAAATTTTCGAGAATAATGTTTTTGGGTGGTTGAGATTTTTGGGGTCGTTACAATATTATATCAAATTAACAAAATTTTGATTTATAAAAATTAATATATACTTACAAATTTTTTTTATTTAGTTTATTATAAGTGATAATAAAGCGCCACCTGTGGGTTTTATTGCCTGGTCTCCCATTTGTCCTCTAGAACATAGAGGCACTGGTTGTTATGGGAAACCATGTCAGTTGTTTTAATCTACCTAAAAGAGGAAATGCTTTTTGGTTCTAATTGTAAGGTGGGTTATCATGGTGGAAATCGACATGTCTAAGGGCCTTCCTGAAAAATCGATTATAGATTAGCGAGGCTGGACTTTTTCGATTTTCCTAGATTATTGAGGAATCTCATTTCATTGTTCTAAATGCAATAAAACTGGTCATATTTGGAGATCTCGCTCTTCTTCGGGTTCAGATTCCAATAGTGAATTTGATGATATTGAAGCTTGGTATTTTAATGTCCCTTTTGATGCGTTCGTTGAGATCCTTCTGCCTATGGCTGATTTGGATCCATCTCATGTGGTTGACTTGCTGTTGGTGGACCAACCTATACTAGGTAAGCTTAAAACCCCAAATCCTTCCTTTGTTTCATCCTTAAATTATTGTGAAATGGAGTTTATAAAGGGTTTAGGATTGTCGAGGGAGTTTGTTGGGGAAGTGTCTCTTATGGGGGATTACTACTTTTACAAGGGAACAAATGTCAATCCACTGGGTGAGGATAAAACCAGGATGGGAAAAGATTCAACTAGCGTTCAAAATTCCTTGATGACCCCATGCTCCGTGGAGGAAACACAAAAATCTGTCCAAAACCCTATCATAAATTCAAACCTTGGGTTTGGGGTGTTGGATACCCAGGTTAGTATTGGCTCGATTGAGGTGGAGGATCCCTTTGTTTTTGAATTTTCGTTTCCCTCTTTCCCCTCGGCCCCATTACCATCAATCCCATCCTACCAGGATTATCTGCTAAAAACCCCTTTACAACCTTTCTCGGGACTATCTGGTAAAGGGTTTTCTATCCCAACTAAGAAATTGATACATGCTGATAAATCTGATTCTGTCCAGATGACTACATTCATTCTACTCAGTGATTCAATTGGAACAAATGGTGCTCTCAAGGGGGGGTTGAGCAATGAATTCTCCCCGATAAAGACACGTAGTGAACGGAAAGGAAAAAAAGGGATAGGTTCGGATCCCTTGTTGAACTCCTCTGACATACCAGCCACAATACCAATAATTCCTAACACCAGGGCGCTTAGAGGCATTAAAGCCCTAGTCAAGGTTAATCCATGATCTCTGCATCAATTAACATAAGGGGTGTGGGGGGCATCCATAAGAAACTGGCCCTCAAATGGTTTTTGGACCAGGTAAAACTAGACATTATCTTTCTTCGGGAAACTATGGTTTTTGGAGATAAAGCTAACTCTTTTTTCCTTGGCATTAGAAAGGACTAGGAAATGGTTTCCTCAGATACAAATGGTCTCTCAAGGGGTCTACTGGTGGCTTGGGATCCTACTAAAGCAGCTATCAAGGCTTTCTCTGTGTCTGCAAGAATCCTCCTCATTGGTATACTTAAGGTTTTTTCGAGAAAAATCAATATGATAAATATTTATGGTCCTTATCATTCCAAAGAACTCTTCTGGGATTTAGTGGAAAGAGACGGAACCTTCTCACTTTCAGATTTTCTCTTGGCAAGAGACTTTAACTTTACATGGTCTGCGTCATAAATTTGGGGATTCAAAGCTAAATTAGATATTTTGGCTTCATTCTTCATGGATCTTTTCGATAAAGGTGATATGGTGGACACATAACCCTTTCCAATATGCCCTACTTGGAGGAATGGGCGGATGGGTGGAAAAGGTATAGAAAAACGCTTGGATAGATTTTTTTTTTTTTTTTTTTTCTGTAATTCTCTTATCAACATGTTGGGGGTGTATAGAACATGGGTGGATCCAAATAAATTATTGGACCACTACCCGGTGATTTTCGAGCTTGAGTCTACTGTTCATAAGATGAAAATGCCTTTTAAATTCAATCACGGATGGCTCAAGGAACCTGGATTTGTTGATATGCTAAAACAGTTTTTGGGATCATGCTCAGTTTCAAATCAGATACTTCCTATGGAGCGGCTTACTCAAAAATTAAAACATTTGAAGGCAGAGGTGATAAATTGGGGAAAGGTGAAGAAGGGTTTGGCTAATGAGGCTCTCATTCAGATTGAAGCTCAGATTGGAAGGATAAATGATAGGCCGGGAAATGGGATCTTCCAGCAATTAGATTTGGACCAACTGATTATGTTGGAGAAGGAAAAGATAGGTCTCTTGCGAATATTTGAGGAAAAGGCTTTCCTAACCAGTCGCAAAACATGGTTGGAGGCCGGTGATAAAAAAATCTAAATTCTTCCATAAGTTTGCAGAACATCAGAGGAATATTAACACTATTTGGTCTCTAAATGACTCTAGGGGAGCTCAATATAGTGAAACGGAGAATTTGCAAGATTTGGATTTTTCCCACTTTAAAGATTTTTAAAAAATGACAGTGATATTTGAGTTTGGGATCAACTAATGGTGGTGAAGGATTTTCCTAGATTTTGTAATGAGGATGAGGGGGAGACTTTATTTCAGCATGTTACAATGAAAAAAATTAAAGAGGCTATCTATGCATTGGCGGGATCGAAAATTCCTAGGCCAGACGGTTGGACCATGGAACTCTTTGTGGTCTACATGGAATTAAGGGTCAGGATCTCTTGGAAGCTATAGAGGAATCAAGGAAAAGGGGTTCAATCTCTGGTGCTTTAAACTCAACTTTCTTGGCCCCAATCCCGAAAAAATCCACCCCGATCTGGGAGATTTTCGACCTATCTCGCTATGCAAGTTTGTTTACAAAGTTATATCTAATATTTTGGCCATTTGACTCAAACCAATACTTCAAGAAGTATATCCCTTGAATAGTTCAGGTTTCTGGAAAAAAAGAAAAATTATGGAAGCCATTGGGGTGGCCCAAGAGGTCTTTTATAGCATAAAGATAAGAAACCAGAAGGATTTTTCACTGCAACCAGATCTAAACAAGGCATATGATTGTGTCAAGTGGGGTTTTCTTCGACTAATACTCATACAGATAGGCCTCCCGTACAAAGTAATGAAGTGGATCATGGGATGCATCTCATATGTTTCATATGCACTTCTGATAAATGGTATCCCTACCATATTTTTCAATGCTCAAAGGGGTCTGAGGCAGGGCTTCCCCCTCTCTCCTCTCCTCTTCATTCATGTCATAGAAGGGCTCGGTAGAATGATAAAAAAGTTGTTGCGATGGGAACAGTTAAAGGCATAAAATATGGCAAGTATCTGACAGTGTCTCATCTATTGATCATGGATGATATATTGGTTATTGGATTGGATTCTAGTGCTAGAATGTATGTCTATTCTGAATTGATTAAAAAATTATGTTATGCCTTAGGTCTCTCTATAAATTTGGCGGAATCTAAAGTATTGGAGCACGACCTTGGTTCTGATGAGATATCTACTATCAGCAACCAGTTCCATGTTATAGTGTTATCAGTTCTAAAAGGGACACAATATTTAGGATACTTCATCAAACCTAATGGATACCATTCGTGAGATTGGCTCTATCTGTTTAAAAGATTCGACACTGGAATCAAACACTGGTGTTGGAGATGGTTATCACTTGGGGCACAACTGATCCTATCTAAATATGTATTGGTGAACCTAGCATTTTATTGGCTATCCCTGTGCTAAATTCCAAAATCAATATTTAATACAAAAAAAAAACTTAAAACTTTATTTTTCTCTAGTTTGGGTCACAGGTACAATCGAGATACCATTTGGAAAAATGGGAAAGCATTGCTAGTCCAACGATAAATGGAGGCTGGGGGCTAAAGAATATATTTTCCTTTTCCTTGCCTTTAAGAGCTAAATGCCTATGGATAGCTATCTTTGGTAACAACTTGTGGACGAAAGTTTTAAAAGAATAATACTTCAGGAGGCTTACAGTCATGCAATGGATTAGAAGCTCCACCAAGAGGGAAAAAGGGGACATCTAACATTTGGAATGGTCTCCTTGGTGCTTTTGAGATTTGTGGATCTTGGTTAGCATGCCTGTCTGGTAATGGTCGCTCCATGACACTGGGGGAAGACCCAATTATCAGGGGTCCTAATCCATTTAAACTGTAAGATAACTTGTTATTTTTCCTTCGCCAAAACGATTACCTCTCATTGAATCATATCATGTGCCCCCCAAAGATTGATGGCACTCCACACGTTTGGATCTCTGCAAAAAAAATGGGGCTCTATGGTAGTCTGGCTGAGGAATGGTCACAATATATTAAGGGGCTTCATATGGGATCCATTTTTATCAATGATGATGTAGATGAGCTCAAATGGAATTAGAACATTAATACAGGTTTGATGACTGCTTCTCTTTCTTATCAACTCATAATGGAGGAGACTATTTTCACTCCTAACTGATGGAATTCAGACATTTGGTCCTGGAAGATTCCTCTCATAATTAAATTATTCCAGTGGTTGGCCTTTGATAACCAATTCCTCACTTAGGATAATCTTTGCAGGCACAGTATGGCTGGCCTGGGTCGTTTCTCTCCGTGCAAGACTTATGGGGAAATTTCTCTCCATATCTTCGTCACATGTCTGTTTGTATTATAAGTATGGAGTTTGGTCATTCATACTTTACATTGTTCATCGAAGTGGCAAGGTTGTTCTCTACCCAAGTGTTTCCGTTTATGGTTTCGGATGATGCTAGAATGGAATTTTCTTCCCTGTTTCATAGTATGGGAAATATGGTTATATCGGAACCGTCTCATCTTCAAAGGCCACTCTGCATCAATTAACTTGGTATGTTTTAAAGGATTGGTAGCTTTTAAGGAATTCCCTGGGGGTTTGAAGATTGGATAAAAGATCCCAAAGCCTGTTCAGCCATTGGTCAATATTAATTATGATAAACCGATGGGGTTCTTTGATGGTTCCTCGGTTCAAATGTCCCTCTCCTGTGTAGCGGGGGTTATGTTATACTTGAATCCAAATTGTTACTATAAGATTTGGATGTGCGCTAGAGCGAGCTCCAATTCTATGGGAGAGATTTTATATTTATGGATTCTACTTTATTTCTCTTCTAGCATTGGTGTGGACGAGATCCGTGTCTTCGGTGACTTGAAGTTTATTATAGACTGGGAAAAGAATGCTTGCGAAATCAATATCCTTCACCTCTCGGCTTGGTTGAAAAGGACATGTTCTTTGATCTCCAAGTTCTGTGTTATATCCTTTGAGCATATATACAGGTCATACAACCAATTTGTTGATAAAATTTCAAAAGATGGTCATGCAACACAGGTTGGTTTCTTCTTCTATGAGCGATGGGTAGATGGCGCTCAGGTCCTTGAGGGTTCCTAGCGTACCTTTTTTTGCTAACACTATGGTCCTAGCTCTGTGTTGATGTTTTTTTGCTATATGTAGCCCATTCCTCTAGTCTCTCTTTTTTATCTGTATTCTACATGATGCCTGATCATTGTTGTCTATTTTGATGACTATCCAGTTGTTCGTGTGGAGCACAGTATTTTGGACATATCTTTTTGTAGGCCATGTGCCACCTTTACATATATGAATAAAGGATAGATATTTTCTCGAGATAAAAAAGTGATATCATAAAGTTTATTTAATATTTATCCACTTCGAAATATTAATCTTAAAGTTTAGGTCATTAAAACAATAGAATTTATTAATGCTTTTTCATTAAATAGATATAAACTTTGCATTGTATAATAAAGATATTTTAAAATTGAGTAAGATATTTAAAGATAAGGTCAATGATGATAATAATAAAGATAAAGTGAATAATAATCATGATTGATCCTTTGATTATAAGAAATATTGAATTTTTTTTTAGCAATGAGTTAAAATGAATGTGTGATAAGTAGTCCCATAGGGATAGTGTCATGGTCATTTTGACTCTTGTTAGACCACAGATTGACTCTCGATGCAACATATTTTTTGATTCAGCTTGTATTCTCGGTTTAGTTAGTATTTTTTTGCTTCGTATGTATTCTCGACACAGTTTGTATTCTTGACCAACCTTGACACACAAATAAGTTCAAAACTCCACACTTCCATGTGAGAAAAAAAAAGATAAGTACAAATAAAATAACTTAGTAAAGTAAATAGCTTTAAAAATAATTTTAGCGCTTGCAAAGTTAAAAAATAAATACATTTTAGCATTTGCAAAGTTAAAAGAAATACAAAAGCTACCAGTTGTGGGTGACTTACAACTTGTCAATGATTAGTTTGAACAAAATAAGATTTCCTAGAAATATTTATGTCACGTAACTTTATAAGGAAATTAAGTTGCTATTATCTCACATTACTTTATAAGGAAATTAAGTTGCTATAGGATACTTTCCAACATGTTACTTCAATGAATGGACTTCACACAGGAATTGTACTCTTGCACAGGTGCGAGTTTTTGAGAATCAGATTGAGAAGCTCCATTTAGGTATGTTAAAATTTGATGGAAACTTTTTATTATTATTTTACTTAGTTTTATTTAATGGTATAGTACTTTTAATATTAATTATATATATATTTTATGTTTAAATTTTTGGTATATTTTCAAGTTTATTTTTGTTTGAAGATTTTAAAAAAATTATATATTAGTTATGGAAATTGTATAATATAAATGTTAAAAAATATTTCAAAATGTTAAATTTATTTATACTTTCAAAAACATAATTAAAATATTTTTAAATTTAAATTTAACTAAATAAATTACTAAACCTTTCTAAACAAATCCCACTAATAAAACTTGATATTATGATTTTAAAATATTACACTCTTAAAATACCAATCTTTCATCACAACTACTAAATCTAAGTTATATCACATTACCAAAATTTTAATTTATAAAAATTAATATATACTTATGATTATTTTTTATTTACTTCATAATTATTAACTATAAGTAATATCATAAAGTTTATTTAATTTTTATTCACTTTGAAATTTTAATATTTAACTTAGGAGATTAAAACATAATAGAATTTATTAATGATTTTTCATTGGACAAATATAAATTTTACATTATATAATAAAGATATTTAAAGATTGAGTAAGATATTTAAAGATAAGGTCAATGATGATAATAATAAAGATAAAGTGAATAATAATCATGCTGAATCCTTTTGATTATAAGAAATATTAAATATTGTTTTGATAATCTTTGAGTATAGAAATATTAAATATTGTTTTGATGATAAGGTAAAGGGGATCTCTGATAAGTACAAATAACATGGTAGAGTCGACAGCTTTAAAAATACTTTTAGCATTTGCAAAGTTAAGAGGAGTACAAAAGCTACCAGCTAGGGGTGACTTACAGCTTGTCGAGGATTAGTTTAAACAAAGAAGATTTTATTTAATGTTTATCTCATATTATTTTATAAGGAAATTGATTTCTTTAAAAAGAAATTAAGTTATTATGGGTATTTTTCAAACATGTTACTTTTTAACATATATTTAGAACTAGCAATTGCTCTAAGAAGGTAAAATAATATGTCGATAAAGTTGTTGTTGGAGGGTAAAAAATGATGAAAGGGGAAACTAAAATTGAGTTGTTGTATACTTGGCGGTGTACCTTCAGGAACTTTAAAATTTAGAACTTCGAGAGTATAAATATATAACAAATTGTAGCATCAGACAATATACTTAAAAAATTAAAAAAAATCCAAATATATTCTAAGTATGTTTACCGGCAATGCTAAGGGTGTGTGGACTAAGATAGTCTTTGAAACTTCATCTGTCAAGTCAGAAGCATGTCTGTAATATTTCAAGTGGAGTGTTTTATGACACATTTCATTGGTATTTAACCTTGCAATAGGTAACAATCCTCTACTTGAGCTCAACCAAACCCTTGTAATCTCGTAGTCTTACTACTATGTATTATTGGTAGGCACTGATTTGTGGAACCACCTCCTACAACTTTATGGAAGAGCTAAGGTAAGTCTGAATTGATGGTTAAGGACATTTTCAGACAACTTTAGCTCAGCTTCAAGATCAAGATGTAGATCTCTTCATGGGCTAAGGTAGGCTCAAGGTAGGCTACTTGGGGTATTTGTACCCCTAGGTGTCAAAATACTCTCAAATAAGCGAATCGCTCTTAACAAAAGGCTGGAGTGAATTGGAGGGAGGGCGTTATACCCCATCTAACCCCTAGAATGATATAAAATCCCTCAATGCCCTCCTCAAAGTATGAAAAAGGGCTGGCAAGGAGAATGGTTTCCTTTGAGGAGATAAGGCCAAGGAGAGTAGGGGGGCACTAACTAAAGGGCCATGAGGGTGTCCAAAGTGGCTGCGAAGGGAAACGAATGTCTCATAGCTTAAGCAAAGGCCACTAGTGCACATAAACAAGTTATGGAGCCATGTGACCCAGTGGTCAACCCTTAGGAGCCCCAAATACCAACCCCGACGTTAAAAACCCCAACAAAGGGAAGTCAGCAGCGCCATTTAGTTGTAGTACTCCTAAAGGATGGACCAAAGGGCCCAACCTTGACCACCATTGCTTGATAACACCCCTCATGGTCGAAAAAATTGGCTCTCTCTCGCTAGAGTACACCTGAAGGTACTCTGGGTATAGGTGTAGCATAACAAGGGCCTTAAGTATTCCAAGTAATAAGCTTCATACAATGAAAATTACTAAACCATGCTACCTCACATTACCCTTATGTCTAACATAAAGGAAACTTTTATAAAAATATAGCATGACTCTTTAAATAATGGCTTCAATAACATATAAAGATGTTAATCTATCAAAAAGTACCACATCAATTTATTAAGGATGAACATATTAAAATGTCGATGTTCAAGTAATAAAATAATATAAAAATCGTTACAATACCTTCATGTTTAACATAACGAAAACTTGTATAAAAATATCGCATACCTCACACTACCTTCGTGTTTAAGGTAAAGCAACTTTTATAAAAATATGACATACCTTACATTGCCTTCATGTTTAACATATTCACAAATTTTATAAAAATATGGCATGACTTTGCGAATAATGACTTCAACAACATATGAAAATGTTAATCTATGAAGAATAACACGTTAATCTATTAAAAATGGACATATTAAAGGGTGTCAATGTCTCGAAAGCAAGTTTTGGTTTTAAGAAAGGTTGCATTCATATCATGCATTTATGAAGTTATTGTCACTAACATTTTCTAAGACCAATGATAATTACTTTGGAATCAAATCACTCGATACACAAACCAAGTATGTCCCACATGATGGCATTAATATGAGCAAAATTATTTATATCTTACACATACATATAGGCTCCGAAGCAAAGCAAGAGTGTCTATGAATAAAAGATTCTTCAACGTTAAAGATATAAAAAGATTCTTCAACATTAAAGATATAGATTAGAAAGTTATATGTATTACTTTCAAGCTTATCATAAATATTTTTTTAATATAATAAACAAAATATCTCTTTACATAATCACTAAGAACATATAAGCATTTTGAGTGTCCATTATGATTAAAAGTTTACATATAAGCATTTTAAGTTTGACACTTAGATATCATGATTTGTAATTAAGACAACATATAAACATTTAATCATGAAGCTTGATTACAAAATTTCGTGATAGAGAATGAGCCCACTAAAGGATTTCCATAATTTAGACTAATGGTAGCCAGGTGAGAAGTAATAATAAGCAGATAAAGTTCTAACAAAATTTAGTGATAGAGAATGAGCCCACTAAAGGATGTCCATAATTTAGTGATAGAGAATGAGCCCACTAGAAAATGAGCCAACATAGGACTTTGATGCATGGTGACATTCATAGGTTTCACAGATAAAGTCCAGCATAAGACTTTGATGCATTGTGACATTTATATATGGCAGTATTTATTATAGTAATGGTGACATTCATATATGGTAGTATTTATTATAGTAATGGTGACATTCATATATGGCAGTATTTTATATTTATAATAATAATAATAATAATAATAAAAATAAAAATGTAATGTTGAAAAAATGATTTAAAATTTAGTACAAGCCGACGTACTCAGCTGTAAATAAGAAAATCACTTTCAAAATATCATCAAGTGCCCTTACACGCGAGATAAAGCAATTTTCCAATCAATATTGGAATCCAAACCCTTGAGAAAATATGCATATTAAGATATAATATCTTTAGACTTTTACACCATACAAGCAAACATGTCATCCACACTAGCTCCCCTATGTTGAGAATATCAAATATAATATAAAATGTCTTTAGGCTTTTACACTATACAACCATGCATGCCATCCACACTAGCTTTCCTGTGTCGAGAATCTCAGATATAAGCGGTTTATTAATTATGCATTTCCTCATTAAATCTTTACGAGATACTTCACACTTTATAAGTTTCATTGGTTAAGCATTTCCTTGTTAAATCAATCTTCAATCTTTATTAGATAGTTCACACTTTACCAGTTTCATTAAGGAATCTAAGGTTCCATCTTTATTAGATAGTTCACTCTTTACAAGTTTCATTAAGGAATCTAAGGTTTAAACATTTCCTTGTGAGATATTTATTAGATAGTTTAGTTTCATTAAGGAATCTAAGGCTTAAACATCTCCTTCTGAGATATTTATTAGATAGTTCAGTGGTTCCAATAAGCAAGTTGGGTCAGTGAAAGCAGGACATTGTTAAAACTTTATGAAGTCAATAAACGTAGGGCATTGTCAAAACTTTGATTCTGCTTATATCATGTGTATCCAGAAAGGCCCATCTCCACACAAAATTGTGTTTTTGCGATTACGCTCTCATGGATATATAAACAAGATAGGTTAGATATACATCCCATATAAACATCATCACTGGAGAAGGATAAAGAGGATGCTCCTCACCTAAAAATATAAAGAACGCATCGCTCTAAAAACCACATAAAGTGGATGCCCATCACTTAAATTATAAAGAAAAGCATTGCAATCCAAACCAATGTCAATCGTATTCTTGTTGTTGTAATACTTGGATATCTATTTCTATTATCGATATGTTTATTTCTCTTATGTTGTATTGGTTTGTTTTCTTGAACTTACGTCTATTCCATCTACATAAAGAAAAGAATTGAGCAAATGGTTGGACAGATGCCACTACTTGCATTACTTCAAGTGGATTCATTTGCTTGAAGTGGATTCAAAAACCGAAGCAAACACCTTTCACCTATGCAATGTGAGACACTTGAGATGGCTATATCTTTTGTATTGGTGACTAAGATAGTTCATTATGCTGCAGTGGTATCCAACAAAACATTCCAAAGTTCATAAGTGTGCTAGCATAGGTTGTCAAAGCAGCTTGGAAAACAAACATTGGACGACGGTTTATATAGTTCTAACTTCTCACATTAACAAAAGTCCTGTTCAAGGAGTAGACATGATAGAATTGTGTCGTTTGGCAAAAATGGTACAAATTTGAAGGCATATCCTGCACTTCATAAATACAGAAAAGAACATCAAGAAGAGTAAAAGCAAAGATTTCAGTATATATATACATTTGATCATTCTTGTAAATCTTGAATTTTTTTATATTTAACCGATTCAAATTCTTGTAAATTTTGAACCTTTTATCTTGATTGACGATTTCTTGAACAACAATCCCTCTATTTATTTGTGTGTTTTCTATAAACCTCTTATGTTGTCTATAAAGCTCGTTAGAGGAGTCAATCTATTGACATAACTGAAGTTACTAAATCAAACCAATATATCAATTATTTATAAAATTGATTTTGTAACTTGCTTTTTGAGGCATGATAAGAAATTCTGAGAGAGGAACCCTTTTTACCTAGTGGATATTTGCTTAGCTCACGAGTGGACTCTTATATTGAAAGAGTGTAAGCTAATAGAATGCCTACGGTTGGGTGGAACGTCGTTGTCACTTTCAGTAATTAGGTGAAACCTTATGTAAATAAGTGTTTGTCTATGTTTATTGTTGTTAATGGACTTGTGAACTAATGTGACACAATGATTTCATTTTATATGGTTAAAGATTCAAATATGATAACTAATAATAATAAAAATGGGAAGTTGTTGTATTCAATTAGTTTATAATTAAGAAGAAAGCCTTGCGATAAGGCTGTAGAGTGTCTTGAAAATGTTCTTTGCAAAAGAGCCCTTGGAAAAAGGGAAGTAAATTGCAGCAAATGAGTTGCAGAATTGTACCCTTCTTTATTGACTGAAAAACATTAAAACATTAACTAATTTTGGTGGAAGTAGGCCTAGGTAGGGGTGAACCACATCTATTGGTGTCTCTTTCTTATATTTGTATCATCATCTCTGCATTGTTGATATTTGTAATGTCTAAAATGATTTTGATTTTACGTGTGTTCTCATTCAAAAGTCTTATATGCTTAATGTATTAGTTTAGCCTTAAATGATAATGTTGAAGCAATTGTTTATTTAGTGGTTTTAAGGTCCTACTTGAAAAGGATACAAAAAAGAATTATGTAATTAATTAAGATAAGAATATGGATTAAATGATTAATGCGAGCTTGTAAATACTCCAGTTCACATGCGAGTATTGTAAAAGTTAGGTGGAACTTGATCATGTTTTATGATATTATGAGTGCGCACATTTTTAATTGCACATGAAATCAACAAATAACCATGTCTTATGGTGATATTAGTCTCTTGAAGGAATGTACTTCATTGAAATGCCATGAAATTTTCGAGAATAATGTTTTTGGGTTGTTGAGATTTTTGGGGTCGTTACAACATTATATCAAATTAACAAAATTTTGATTTATAAAAATTAATATATACTTATGATTAATTTTATTTAGCTTATTATAAGTGATATAATAAAGCGCCACCTGTGGGTTTTATTTCCTGGTCTCCCATTTGTCCTCTGGAACATAGAGGCACTGGTTGTTGTGGGAAACCATGTCTGTTGTTTTATCTACCTAAAAGAGGAAATGCTTTTGGTTCTAATCGTAAGGTGGGTTATCATGGTGGAAATCGACATGTCTAAGGGCCTTCCTGAAAAACCGATTATAGATTAGCGAGGCTAGACTTTTTCGATTTTCCTAGATTATTGAGGAATCTCATTTCGTTGTTCTAAATGCAATAAAACTGGTCATATTTGGAGATCTTGCTCTTCTTTAGGTTCGGATTCCAATAGTGAATTTGATGATATTGAAGCTTGGTATTTTAATGTCTCTTTTGATGGGTTCGCTGAGATACTTCCACCTATGGCTGATTTGGATCCATCTCCTAGGGTCGACTTGCTGTTGGTGGACCGACCTATACTATGTAAGCTTAAAACCCTAAATCCTACCTTTGTTTCATCCTTAAATTATTGTGAAACAGAGTTCATAAAGGGTTTAGGATTGTCGGGGGACTCTGTTGCGGAAGTGTCTCTTATGGGGGATTACTACTTTCACAAAGGAACAAATGTCAATCCAGTGGGTGATGATAAAATGAGGATGGGAAAATATTCAACTGGGGTTCAAAATTCCCTGATGACCCCATGCTCCGTGGAGGAAACACAAAAATCTGTCCAAAACCCTATCATAAAATCAAACCTTGGGTTCGGGGTGTTGGATACCCAGGTTAGTATTGGCTCGATTGAGGTGGAGGATCCATTTGTTTCTAAATTTCCATTTCCCTCTTTCCCCTCGGCCCCATTACCATCGATCCCGTCCTACAGGGATTATTTGCTCAAAACCCCTTTACAGTCTTTCTCAGGACTATCTGGCAAAGGGTTTCCTATCCCGACTGAGAAATTGATACATCTTGATAAGTCTGATTCTGTCCAGATGATTACATTCATTCCTCTTAGTGATTCAATTGGAACAAACGGTGCTCTCAAGGGGGGGTTGAGAAATGACTTCTCCCCGATAAAGACACGTAGTGTGCGGAAAGGAAAAAAAGGGATAGGTTCAGATCCCTTGTTGAACTCCTCTGAAATACCAGCCACAATACCAATAATTCCTAATACCAAGGTGCTTAGAGGCATTAAATTCCTAGTCAGGGTTAATCCATGATCTCTGCATCAATTAACATAAGGGGTGTGGGGGGCATCCATAAGAAATTGGCCCTCAAATGGTTTTTGGACCGGGTAAAGCCAAACATTATCTTTCTTCGAGAAACTATGGTTTCTGGAGATAAAGCTACCTCTTTTTTCCTTGGAATTAGAAAGGATTGGGAAATGGTTTCCTCAGATGCAAATGGTCTCTCTAGGGGTCTGTTGGTGGCTTGGGATCCTACTAAAGCAGCTATCAAGGCTTTCTTTTTGTGTGCAAGTATCCTCCTCATTGGTAGACTTAAGGTTTTTTGAGAAAAATCAATATGATAAATATTTATGGTCCTTATCATTCCAAAGAAATCTCCTGGGATTTAGTGGATAGAGATGGAACCTTCTCACTTTCAGATTTGCTCTTGGCAAGAGACTTTAAATTTACGTGGTTTGTGTCATAAATTTGGGGATTCAAAGCTAAATTAGATCTTTTGGTTGCATTCTTCACGGATCTTTTCGATAAAGGTGATATGGTGGACACATAACCCTTTCCAATATGCCCTACTTGGAGGAATGGGCGGATGGGTGAAGAAGGTATAGCAAAACGCTTGGATAGATTCTTTTTTTCTGTAATTCTCTGATCAATAGGCTGGAGGTGTATAGAACATGGGTGGATCCAAATAAATTATCGAACGACTACTCGGTGATTTTCCAGCTCGAGTCTACTGTTCATAAGATGAAAAGGCCTTTTAAATTCAATCACGGATGGCTCAAGGAACCTGGATTTGTTGATATGCTAAAACCATTTTGGGGATCGTCCTCAGTTTCAAATCAGATGCTTCCTATGGAGCGGCTTACTCAGAATTTTAAAAGTTTGAAGGAAGAGGTGATAAATTGGGGGAAGGTGAAGAAGGGTTTGGCTAATGAGGCTCTCATTCAGATTGAATCTCAGATTGGAAGGATAAATGATAGGCCAAGAAATGGGATCTTCTAGCAATCAGATTTGGACCAACTGATTATGTTGGAGAAGGAAAAGATAGGTCTCTTGCGAATATCCGAGGAAAATGCTTTCCTAACCAGTCATAAAACATGGTTGGAGGCCGGTGATAAAAAATTATAAATTCTTCCATAAGTTTGCATAACATCGCAGGAATATTAACACTATTTGGTCTCTAAATGACTCTAGGGGAGCTCAATATAGTGAAATGGAGAATCTGCAAGATTTGGCTTTTTCCCACTTTGAAGATTTTTATAAAAATGGCAGTGATATTTGAGTTTCGGATCAACTAATGGTGGTGAAGGATTTTCCTAGATTTTTTAATGAGGATGAGGGGGAGACTTTATTTCAGCATGTCACAATGACAAAAATTAAAGAGGCTATCTTTGCATTAGCGAGATCAAAAATTCCTAGGCCATATCGTTGAAACATGGAACTCTTTATGGTATGCATGGAATTATGGGTCAGGATCTCTTGGAAGCTATCAAGGAATCAAGGAAAAGGGGTTCAATCTCTGGTGCTTTAAACTCAACTTTCTTAGACCTGATCCCAAAAAAATCCACCCCGATCTGGGAGATTTCCAACCTA
Source organism: Pseudotsuga menziesii (assembly GCA_001517045.1). Lineage (NCBI taxonomy): Eukaryota > Viridiplantae > Streptophyta > Pinopsida > Pinales > Pinaceae > Pseudotsuga > Pseudotsuga menziesii. Next base: position 621,796 of record LPNX010745402.1, read on the forward strand.
TCTCGATATGCAACATTGTTTACAAAGTTATATCTAATATTTTGGCCATTTGACTCAAACCAATACTTTCAAGAAGTATATCCCCTGAACAGTTCAGGTTTCTGGAAAAAAAGAAAAATTATGGAAGCCATTGGGGTGGCCCAAGAGGTCTTTCATAGCATAAAGATAAGAAACCAGAAGGATTTTTCACTGCAACCAGATCTAAACAAGGCATATGATTGTGTCCAGTGGGGTTTTCTTCGACTAATACTCATACAGATAGGCCTCCCCTAGAAAGTAATGAAGTGGATCATGGGATGCATCTCTTCTGTTTCCTATGCAGTTATGATAAATGGTATCCCTACCATATTTTTCAATGCTCAAAGGGGTTTGAGACAGGGCTTCCCCCTCTCTCATCTCCTCTTCATTCATGTCATAGAAGGGCTCGGTAGAATGATAAAAAAAAGTTGTTGCGATGGGAACAATTAAAGGCATAAAATATAGCAAGTATCTGACAGTGTCTCATCTATTGATCATGGATGATATATTGGTTATTGGATTGGCTTATAGTGCTAGATGGTATGTCTGTTCTGAATTGATTAAAAATTTATGTTATGCCTTAGGTCTCTCTATAAATCTGGTGAAATCTAAAGTATTGGAGCATGACCTTGGTTTTGATGAGATATCTGCTATCAGCGACCAGTTCCATGTTACAGTGTTATCACTTCTGAAGGGGACACAATATTTAGGATACTTCATCAAACCTAATGGATACTATTCATGAGATTGGCTCTGTTTGTTTAAAAGATTCGACACTGGAATCAAACACTGGTGTTGGAGATGGTTATCACTTGGGAGACGACTGATCCTATCTAAATATGTACCTGTGAACCTAGCATTTTATTGGCTATCCCTGTGCTAAATTCCAAAATCAATACTTAATACAAAAAAAAAACTTAAAACTTTATTTTTCTCTAGTTTGGGTCACAATTACAATCGAGATACCATTTGGAAAAATGGGAAAGCATTGCTAGTCCAACGATAAAAGGAGGTTGGGGGCTAAATAATATATTTTCCTTTTCCTTGCCTTTAAGAACTAAATGCCTATGGATATCTATCTTTGGTAACAACTTGTGGATGAAAGTTTTAAAAGAACAATACTTCAGGAGGCTTATAGTCATGCAATGGATTAGAAGCTCCACCAAGAGGAAAAAAGGGGACATCTAACATTTGGAATGGTCTCCTTGGTGCTTTTGAGATCTGTGGATCTTGGTTAGCATGCCTGTCTGGTAACGGTCGCTCCATGAGACTAGGATAAGACCCGATTATCGGGGGTCCTAATCCATTTAAATTGTATTATAACTTGTTATTTTTCCTTCGCCAAAACGATTACCTCTCATTGAGTCATATCATGTGCCCCCCAAAGATTGATGACACTCCACACGTTTGGATCTCTGCAAAAAAAATGGGGCTCTATGGTAGTCTGGCTGAGGAATGGTCACAATATATTAAGGGGCTTCATATGGGATCCATTTTTATCAATGATGATGTAGATGAGCTCAAATGGAATTAGAACATTAATACAGGTTTGATGACTGCTTCTCTTGCTTATCAACTCATAACGGGGGAGACTGTTTTCACTCCTAATTGGTGGAATTCAGACATTTGGTCCTGAAAGATTCCTCTCATAATTAAATTATTCCAGTGGTTGGCCTTTGATAACCAATTGCTCACTTGGGATAATCTTCGCAAGCGCGGTATGGCTGGCCCGGGTCATTTCTCTCCGTGCAGGACTTATGGGGAAATTTCTCTCCATATCTTCGTCACCTGTCTGTTTGTATTATAAGTATGGAGTTTGGTCATTCGTACTTTACATTGTTCATCCAAGTGGCAAGGTTGTTCTCTACCCAAGTGTTTCCGCTTATGGTTTCGGATGATGCTAGAATGGAATTTTCTTCCCTATTTCATCTTATGGGAAATATGGTTATGTCGGAACCGTCTCATCTTCAAAGGCCACTCTGCATCAATTAACTTGGTATGTTTTAAAGGATTGGTAGCTTTTAAGGAATTCCTTGGGGGTTTGAATATTGGAGAAAAGATCCCAAAGCCTGTTCAACCATTGGTCAATATTAATTATGATAAACCGGTGGGGTTCTTTGATGGTTCCTTGGTTCAAATGTCCCTCTCCTATGCAACAGGGGTTATGTTATACTTGAATCCAAATTGTTACTATAAGATTTGGATGTGCGCTAGAGCGGGCTCCAACTCTATGGGAGAGCTTTTATATTTATGGATTCTACTTTATTTCTCTTCCAGCATTAGTGTGGATGAGATCTGTGTCTTTGGTGACTCGAAGTTTATTATAGACTGGGAAAAGAATGCTTGCGAAATCAATATCCTTCACCTCTCGGCTTGGTTGAAAAGGACACGTTCTTTAAAAAAGTGATATCATAGAGTTTATTTAATATTTATCCACTTTGAAATATTAATCTTAAAGTTTAGCTCATTAAAACAATAGAATTTATTAATGCTTTTTCATTGAATAGATATAAACTTTGCATTGTATAATAAAGATATTTTAAAATTGAGTAAGATATTTAAAGATAAGGTCAACGATCATATTGGTAGTGAGCCCAAAGTGCTTTGAGCAACTTTGTTACTACTGTGGGTATCTACTTGTATCATTTGTGTCATATGTATGTTTTGGACAGGATTGAATTACTGATTTGTTGTACTGTCTCTGGTGGCAAAACTGTATATTTTGAAGATGTAAAAGGTTCCTTTGATTCATTAAATACCAAGGAATGATTTTTTCGACTGAAAAAAGGATAAGGTCAATGATGATAATAATAAAGATAAAGTGAATAATAATCATGATGGATCCTTTGATTATAAGAAATATTAAAAAAAAATTTGGTAGTGAGTTAAAATGAATATGTGATAAATAGTCCCATAGGGGATAGTGTAATGGTCAGTTCAGACGGTTGACTCTTGTTAGACCATAGATTGACTCTCGATGCAACATATTTCTTGATTCAGCTTGTATTCTTGGTTTAGTTAGTATTTTTGGTTTCGTATGTATTCTCGACATAGTTTGCATTCTTGATCAATGACACACAAATAAGTTCAACCATAGATTGACTTTTGATGCAACATATTTCTTGATTCAGCTTGTATTCTTGGTTTAGTTAGTATTTTTAGCTTCGTATGTATTCTCGACACAGTTTGTATTCTTGACCAATGACACACAAATAAGTTCAAGACTCCACACTTACATGTGAAAAAAAAAGATAAATACAAATCAAATAACTTGGTAAAGTAAATAGCTTTAAAAATAATTTTAGCATTTGCAAAGTTAAAAGATATACAAAAGTTACCGGTTGGGTGATTTACAACTTGTCAATGATTAGTTTGAACAAAAAAAGATTTCCTATAAATATTTATGTCACGTTACTTTATAAGGAAATTAAGTTGCTATTATCTCACACTACTTTATAAGGAAATTAAGTTGCTATAGGATACTTTCCAAAATGTCACTTCAATGAATGGACTTCACATAGGAATTGTACTCTTGCACAGGTGTGAGTTTTTGAGGCCGGGACCTATTTGCCTGACCATTTGCACTGATCGGACGACGCCGGTCGTCGGACGTGACCGCTCACGCGAGCCAGGTCGTCCGATCGGTGCAAATGGTCGGTTCACTAGTTTACTCTGTTTTTGAGAATCGGATTGAGAAGCTCCATTTAGGTATCTTTAAATATGATGGAAACTTTTTATTATTATTTTATTTAGTTTTATTTAATCGTATAGTATTTTTAATATTATTATTTTATTAAATAATATATAATTATATATATTATGTTTAAATTTTTGGGTATATTTTCAACTTTGTTTTGTTTAAATTTTGTAAAAAATTATATATTAGTTATGAAAATTTCATAATATAAATGTCAAAAAAATATTTGAAAATGTTAAATTTATTTATACATTTAAAAACACGATTTAAATATTTTTAAATTTAAATTTAACTAAATAAATTAGTAAACTTCTCCAAACAAATCCCACTAATAAAACTTGATATTATGGTTTTAAAATATTACACTTTTAAAATACCAATCTTTCATCACAACTACTAAATCTAAGTTATATCACATTACCAAAATTTTAATTTATAAAAATTAATATATACTTATGATTAATTTTTATTTAATTTATAATTATTAATTATAAGTAATATCATAAAGTTTATTTAATTTTTATTCACTTTGAAATTTTAATATTTAACTTAGGAGATTAAAACATAATAGAATTTATTAATGATTTTTAATTGGACAAATATAATTTTTTAAGATTGAGTAAGATATTTAAAGATAAGGTCAATGATGATAATAATAAAGATAAAGTGAATAATAATCATGCTGAATCCTTTTCATTATAAGAAATATTAAATATTGTTTTGGTAATCTTTGAGTATAGAAATATTAAATATTGTTTTGATGATAAGTTAAAATGGATCTCTAATAAGTACAAATAACATGGTAGAGTCGACAGCTTTAAAAATACTTTTAGCATTTGCAAAGTCAAGAGGAGTACAAAAGCTACCATAATGTTTATCTCATATTATTTTATAAGGAAATTGATTTCTTTAAAAAGAAATTAAGTTATTATGGTTATTTTTCAAACATGTTACTTTTCAACATATATTTAGAAAAATAAAAGAAGAATATAAAAGTAAATAAGCTTTTAATTTCAACATATATTTAGAAAAATAAAAATATAAATATAAAAGTAAATAAACTTTTATTTCTACATATATTTAGACAAATAAAAAAAGAATATAAAGGTAAATAAGCTTTTAATGGATGGTGTAACATACTCAAAATTTTCAAACAAGGGTAAAGCTTTTTTTTTAAACATTTCTTTACAAGCATAAATATGTTAAATTCATTATCCACATTATATAATAATCATTATATGCTTTCACATATTTTCACTTATAAAAAGTTTTTTAACAACTTTACAATACTTTTCATCAATTTACCAATTAAATCTATTACTTCATTGTAACACCTTGGTTTCGACCCCCAATTGCATTAAACTATATATGATATAGATAGCATTATTAAATCATGGTGTGGAGCTCAAGGTAAAGGCCTCGCCATGGATTTAGCATTTTACGTTTTGGCAATTAAAGTCGATGTCGATGGTTATCATGCTAGCCGGTGGCACAATATAATTTTCTACATCATGTAAATATGCAATTAATGAAATACCCACAACTAGTATGTCAATGCAACATTAAAGTGATGGGGCCATGATTTCACAAGGAATAGGGGGGGGTGGGGGGATATTCAAACCTTTGAGCCAATGGGGAGAAGCCAAATGTCAAAGGGAGAACCCATCAAGATGTCAACTACCTTTCTTGTCTTATTCATCCAATCATTTATTACTCGCAGAAATTCGTTGAGTTAGTTATTGCATGGGGATGGAAGAGTATGGAGTCCAAATTCGAATTGGAGAAGCCATCAGTTTTTGGGAAACGTGATTTTGACTTATGGGGCAAGTTAACACCCAAAAATGCATTCCCATTCCTTCATGCATCCACGTTTTTTTCTCCTCCTCGCGTTTTTGGAGCTACTGTGCATTCCACATTCACGTTTTTGCAGTTTCCTGTGTTTTTCCCATGGCTGGGAAGTTGTTTTGTTAACATTCAGTGGCTGGGATCTCTGTTGGGCATTTTGGTTGTTGTTTTCCTCATTACCCGGCTGAGAAAAATCATTTTTGGGTGTTGCACAGTCAAGGGAGAGTAGATCCACAAATTGGGGGATTGAAGGGGTTGTTTTTTCCCACGTGAAGCCCATAGAATGTTTCTGAAACAAATTGTTCATCCTGGGTCATTTTTTCCCTAGCTTACTAGTTCCTTTGGGTTGCAAACCCATCCATTTTGGTTATGTTCTGTGGCTGGGAGGGTAAACCCATGATTTGGGTGTGAATAGAGGTTGTTTTTGCCTTTGGAAGGTCATCAAACATTTTCTGAGGTGATTTGGTCACTGGGGTCGTTCTTCCTCATTTGCCATTTTCGATTTTGGGTTCCTGGGACGTTTTTGTCCATACCCAGAACTTGTCTTTTGTTGTGTAGTGCATCCTTCTGTTGGCTTGGCTGATCTTGTTGTGTGTGAGTTTGTGTCCTCTAGTTCCTTGTGGGAATCATGCCCAGCTCGGGGGTGGCAATGATGCTGAGAGATTAAGGAGCACGCTGGCCTATGGTTGGGTGGAACATTGTAATGACATAGATAGTTGTAGAAAAACTTCTTCATAAGATAAGTGTCTCTTGTGTCAATCTCTGCATTTGTATTTGCTTAATGCAATATGATGAATACGTTGAATGCTTACATAAATGTAATTTCTTCCGTTGTATTTGCAATTGTTATGCATCCGTACATGTTGTTAGTTGAATGCATTTTATTATCATGTTCATGGGACTTAAATTCCCCGGGTTTGATAGCATTATAGTCACGTTCCCTTTCTGGTAGAGTGGTGGGGATGTGACATTCATTCTCTATAAGTTTGAAACATTGCTAGCACTTTACAATAATCTATTACCATGATAAAGATTTCTTACAGGCTACTATTTCTTTCTTTAAATCAAGATATTAGTTATTTACCTTTAAATCAAAATATTTAACAAGTACTATTAAATAATTTAACTTCCCAAGTAGGTTTCTACGCAAAATTTACTTATCAACCTGCTTGTTTTGTGAGAATATTTCATGGCCCATTGTACCATCATTTTTTTTTGCAATGAGTAACACCTAGTAATTATCAACCATTAATGATAACAGTGTGCTCTTATGTACAGAGTTTTATCATATATGTATAGACAACATGTCCAACTCTTAATCATTGGGTATAATTTAAAGGGAAGAGTATCATGTTAGAAAGACAAGATTTGCAAAGCATTAACATAGGGCATTTTGCAGAAAAAAAAACACATAAGATATAAATACGAGACACCAATATAAGTGGTTCACCCCAACCTTGGGCTACATCCAACAAGAATTGTTAATCTTTTTATTAATTATAATCAATAAAGAACGTTACAATTGCGTAGCACAATTGTTGTTTTTTACTTTCCTCTTTCCCATTGACTCTTTTACAGAGAACATTTTCATATTACTCTTTAGCTTTAACCCAAGGCCTTCTTCTAAAACATAGGCATTACCATCTTAAAATAAATAAAAATCTTTTCACTTAAATTAATCAAATAAAGATTACATAAGATTACAATTATAAACTTACAAAGTTTCTACCACTTATTGATTATACTATATCTAGGGTTCATCCGTAGCTATAGGATTAGCCATTAACCATCCAATTGGCTCTTGATATTAAATTTTACTTTTTAATTACTTCATCCTCAATCATTAATTCTCACAAAATGAATGGGTTCTCAATACAAATACATAGTACTCTACCCTTTTATTCATTAGTAGAATTTGGTCGTCCTTACTCCTTTCACACAAAAAATAATATAAAGAAAGAGATGGGTCGTCTAAGTTTCCCGTAAATGGTATCCTTGGTTGGATTCGTTTTTGTAGTGTTGCCTTAACCACAATTAAAACCCTAACTGCCTTGGTTAAATGCATTATAATATCGTATTTTGTTATAAACTAGCAATTGTACCTAGGGATACAATAAAAGAACGCCGTGTTGTAATCTAAGGAAGGAGATGTGGACATATATAAAAAGAAAGACAATTAGAAGTGTTGAACCACAAATTTTAGTAAATAAAATAAAAGAACCCCATGTTGTAATCTAAGGAAGGAGATGTGGACATATATAAAAAGAAAGACAATTAGAAGTGTTGAACCACAAATTTTAGTAAATAAAATGTTATGGTTGATACAACAATTTAAAACATTATATTCTTCACATAATAGGCCATTACATTATCAGAATTTCAAAAGTAATCATGAATTTTTGTTTTCTCTCATCGAAATGACAATGAATTGTTAGTTTTTGTAGTTCATTGTAGATGCAAAATTTTTATGCATCTATGTACTAAATAAATTAAAGGTATTAACTTTATTAATATAATTATAACCATATAAAACAAAATTCTTAAATAAAACTATTTTATTTATAAATATAAAAAATATTAATGGAGTAAGTGGACCCAGTATGGGGTGCGACAGAAGACATACCCTACTAGTACCCAAGTACCTGGTACGGGTACATATACCCTACCCCGGTAAGGGTACCTTGGCTACATAGATTAAACACAACAACATTTCAAAAATACCCAAATATTTTAGCCAAACAATGACTTCTTCACCTGTATACGAAGCTCAAATCTTTTGTTTAATTGCTTCCTCACAGTAGACTTAAAAAAAGAAACATTTCAAACTACAACTGAAAAAACACGGAACTATTCCTCAGTAATGAATCAGTTGCTTTTAAGCCCTAAACTATCCCCCAAAAAATCACTTTGATCTACTGAATTTTTTTTAAAAGAACAAAAACTTCTAAAGTATATTAACATTATGCACAGAGGCTCATGAGCTGATCTACTGAATTAGTTTTAGTACCACGTGGATTTATGAAACCCTTTGTACAACAAAAACTTATTTTTTTTAAAAGAACAAAAACTTCTTAAGTATATTAACATTATGCACAGAGGCTCATGATGCTCATGAATGTAGATTAGATATTCTGGTAATATACAAAGCATAGAAATAATATTTAAATATGTCCAAACCTATGTATCACAAGTGTGAAGTATCTAATAGTTTGTAGCATAT
>LPNX010745402.1:633432-652949 GCA_001517045.1 Pseudotsuga menziesii
TATCTCTGCGTCCATCCTTCAAGAAGGTCTTTCTCTCTTTCTGTGTTGACAGGTTGGAGGGGAAAGTGGCAACAATCACAGGCGGAGCTGGAGGAATAGGAGAAGCCATCGCTCGAACCTTCATACGTGAGGGAGCCAAAGTCTTAATCGCAGACATTGCAGACAAGAGAGGCCTGGAGCTCTGTCAAGAGATTTTGTGCTCAGGATTTAGCAGGGCGATGATGTACAGTTGAGAATGATGAAAGGAAGAGGGAGGCCGGCTTCTTCTCAGTAGAGGCGCTTATTTTTGTGAATCCCGAAAGGAAGAGGGAGACCGGCTTCTTCTCAGTAGAGGCGCTTATTTGTATCTGTTGATTTGTGGGGTGGGTATGCCATGATATAAGGGTTGTTTGTTATCAGTTATTGCATTAAAATTACGCTGTATGTATGTGTAAAATTCCTAGGGATGTGAGTAGTTTTGTTACTTCTAAATTTTGGAAGAGACTTCCTCCGCAGTCTGTACTAAGCTTGGGTGCAAAATTTCCACACCCAGGAATCTAAACTGAAGTGGAATAAGGGTGCATTGACTCTAAACTGTGTATTGGGTTTTTTGAATATTGGCAATACCAAAGCAAAAGCCCATCTGAACCCGGGTCTGTCCTAGCTTTTCATTAAGAAAAAAAACAGAGGACTACTGCAGAAAATCGTTACTTACCCCACAATGTAGATCCGAAGATAAACAACAGAATCAAGGCCTGCGTGATCAATGAGCTCCGACTGGGGCATTCTGAGAGCCTCCGGCATCCAACCGAGAAATCGTGTGTATGCTCTGTAGTCCAAGTTCACAAACTTGCTCAGAGTTGATCTTGAGGAGTTCCTGGGGCTTTCCCTTGAGCCATTCAGATACCATTTGGGAAAGTATACTCTGTCGTTTATGGGCAGCAACCTCAGAAAAGCAAATGCCAACTGAAACGCAAAGGCGAGCAAGAGATTTAGGACTCCCGCTACTGCAATATCTCCGAAACTAGCGGCGGTGAAAAGATAAACATTCCGAAACTAGCGGTGAAAGCGGTGAAAGGATAAACATTGGCGGTGAAAGCGGTGAAAGGATAAACATTGCGATGGGACATGTGCAGTTGCGATTTTCCCAATCGTCAGACGATATCATCCAACGGATGAAAATGAAAAAAGCATTAATTGAGGGGAGTCTACTCCATTTGGTAAACGCCTTACGGCGTAATTACTATTAAATTCAAGCACAATAAGTTAATGCACTTTTAGATGGCTTAATTCTCTTTTGCCTACAAATTCATGACTACAATGAATACTTTGACTTAATGAAGTGAAACACTCCATCTTTGTCATTATATATTCATAATTAACCTCAAGGAGTACGTCTTTCTAAGTACTAGACTCATATGTGTAACAACCATGTTTTTAAAGTATATATATCTCACATGTCAAATGGATGTAGCTTGGGTGGTTGGGAGGAATGAATGTTACCCTCTCCACCCAGGTTCTACTCTTGTAAGTGACATGATGCTCTTGTGGAGCCCTTTGTAATAAATGTTGTGAATGATGAGCTGACCATACCTTGATTCAGTTTGAATATCAAGTATTGGAATTTTCTCTGGAGTAGCCCTCTAACAAATGGTGAACCACATTTTAAAAAAGTATATATATCTCGCTTAAGTATGTTTTAGAGATTTACGTTAAGTTTATAAGTTGATTATTAAATTTAGATCATTAAGTGTTAAGAAAATAGATGGACATCATCTGTGAACCCTTTTACTAGTGCCCCAAGCACCAACATGACACCTGTCATCACACACACATGGCTTCTTAGTCATTCACCCTCTCCCTAGTAGATTCATGCCCCACTTTTCATTCGAGTCAAGTCTCAAGTCTTCTAAGTCTAACAAAGCAATTCACAACTTAGGAAAATAAATAACATTACTTACAGTGCTTTTACTGACCTTGAGCTTCTTGCCATAAAGATGCACACTAACATTTACCTCATATTTTCTATTACTAAAGAATTGGACTCTTACAAAACAAGTTTTTTTAGAATCAAATTGAGAAACTCCATTTAAAACCTTAAGACCTTTCCCATAAACTCCATTTAAGACCTTAAGAACTTTCCCATATAGGTAATAGCTCATTTTATTTTTATCCCCGAAGTCAATTTTTGCTACCATATGAAAGATAAAAACAATAAGTTACAATATATATACAAAATGAAATACATATGTATGTGTATATATGAATGACTATATATATGTATATGTATATATTTCATAAGACGTTGTTCTTGTCACTTTTTTTTCATATTTGGAAAAGGTTTTTTTTTTTAATTGCAATCGTCCAATTTAAACTAAAAATAAAAATCATGAATGTTATGTAAAGCAAGCAAGCAATGATTTTTTTTTTTCTATTGGATTGGATTGAAAATAAAAAAAACATGAATGTTATGTGTCACGTCCCCTCCTATCTGAGAGAACGCGGCTACGACACGACTGCTATCATTCAAGCAAGGATCTAAGTCACATGAACATGATAATAAGAATGCATTGAATTAAAACATACCCAGATGGATAGCAAATGTAACTATACATCAGAAGCAAATCATCCATTTAAGCATTCAATATGTTCATGATAATTTAAAACAAGCAAATACAATTGCAAAGGTAAATACACAAGAATACTTATCTTGAAAAGAAGTTGGCCTACAACTAGCTATGTCACTATAATGTTCCACCCAACCATAGGCTAGTGTGCTCATCAATCTCTCAGCATCACTGCCAACCCCGAGTTGGGCATGATTTGCACGAGGAACTAGGGAACAATAGGCTTACACACAACAAGACCATACACCCACAGTCAATCCAACACACAGTTAGGTTTCACAGATTGTCTAGGCAAGCCAATAAACAACCGGGTTTCATAGGCTATTAGGGAAACAAGCCAATATCATATGGGTTCTTCGGACTTACTCAGCTAAGCCAACAATCACCCCCAAACACAGTCAACCATCTAATAGATGGGTTTTCTCGGACAGCTAAGGCAACAAGCCAACACAAGGCAATCATATCCAAACACAGTCAGACAATCCAACAGAGGGGTTCCTTGGACTTACTCAGCCAAGTCAACTCCAGTATGCACCTGAGAGCAAAATACAATTGTTGGGTATGGACAAAACGTCTTGGGAACCAAAAACGGAAATGGAAGTTGGGGGAGAACACCCTGAGTGAGCAATACGATTCTAGGGAACGTTCAATGGATTTACTGAGGCAAAACGACCTCTACAAACCCTCAGATCGTGGATCTATTCTCCCATCCGCTGGGCATTACCAAAAACGGATTTGCAACAAAAAATGGCTTAGTAAAATGGGGAAAAAATACCTGGTGAGAGAAATACGTTTTCACAAAACATTTTTGGGCATGGAGAAGATGAGGAAACAACATAAAAACATGAGTGAAGTGCACAACAAACTCCAGTTGTGTGAGGGAGGTAAAAACAACCTCTTAGAACCCCCAAATCGTGGATCTATCTTCCCAGCCACTGAGCATAACCAGAAACGAGTTTGCAACCAAAAAACAGGTTGGTAAAAATAGGGAAAACACCATGGGAACCAAAAATGATTTCACCAAGCATTCTTGGACATTACGGGAGCAAATACGACCCTAGCAAAACCCAAAAACGTGAAGACTTGCTGCATAAGCACTCAACAACACAAAAACGACTTCCCAGCCATGGAGAAAATGGAAAAACTGCAGAAAACGTGGGAGAGAGAGCTTAGCAAGCTTCACCTGCGTGAGAGAGAAAAACCCGTGGGTGAAAGATGGCTTGGGCCTCCTTTTCCAAGTATTTACTTGGCCCATAAGTCAAAATTCGTTTTCCCAAAAATCGGTGGCTTCCTTAATACGAATTTGACTCCCATACTCTTCCCCATCCCAAGGCATTAACTTCCTCAACTAACTCAAAATGACTGAGCACAAAAAACAAAAATGGTAGTTTACAGCTTTCTGGGTTTCCCCCTCCCTATTCCTTGTGAAATCATGTCGTCGTCTCTTTAACGTTGCGGCGCATAACAAGTTGTGGTATTTTTATTAATTGCATAGTTACATGATGTCTCAAAACATATTGTGCCTGACTAGCACATAAACCGTCAGCATTGATTTTAATTGCCAAAACATAAAATACTAAATCCATGGTGGGGCATTTTCTTTGAGCTCCACACCACGATTTACTAACGCTATTTACATCATATGCAATTCAATACCATAGGATCAAAACCAGAGTGTTACATTATGTAAAAAGCAAGCAAATGTTATTTTATTAATTTTAATTTTGCTATTTATAAGCATAAAATTATTATTTTTTAAATAATTAAAATAAAATCATTGGATTAAAAAAAAATTAAAGTTTTTATAAAAAAATTTGTATTTAGTTTTTTCAATATTATTGATTCACTAAATAATATTTTTTATAAAATTAATAAATGATTAAAATGATAATATCGAAAGAATTATTAAGAGGCAAGGGAAAAGATGATGATGTTGACTTTCTGGAATGTAAAATTATGATTATCACAGTGTTGTTTTTTATTATTGGAAATAAATTAATTATTATCACAATGTGTTTATTATTATTGGAAATATTATCTTTGTAATATAGACTTGAGATATGAATAGTCTAAAGTTTAGTTCAATTGGTAAGAAGTTGGCATACTCTCTTGCCGAGGGGAGAGGTCGGGAGTGCTCAACCCTAGAGTCCTTATGGGTTACAACCCTTCCATCCATAAAACATAAATAGCTATTGGTGAATTTCCAATCAATTTTCATTGAAAAAAAGCTTGAAACATAATTATAATAATTATTTTCACCTAGATGCGGGTGGTCACGTGTCGTCATGACACGAGGGAGCGACCGTCGCGATACACAGTTGTCCCCGACGTCACTTCCCTGACATCACCTCATCATCCTCTCAAATGTCGCGGGTTCTTCTTACACATAATGAGAGGTGACCTCCCCTCCGTCACATGGTACTTCATTTCTCCATGCAAAGTAATGGCGTCTCTAGATCCGCACCTCCCTCTTTTGGGTGGTCTATGCATTGTCATTCACCTCATTTTCTCCCTCTTCTTCCATCCTGTGAAGGCTGAGTATTTTGCTACGTCTGGGGTGATTGAGGAGCGCCCCAGCCTCTAGTATCATGCACTCATCTTCACTGACGACGCCCATAATCCTCATCATTCAGCATCTCTGGTCCAACTGATAATGTCGTGCAGACTACGAGCCATGCCTAGACAGGGACATGGTGGTCGTGGCAATGCCAATGAGTGTGCTAGAAGTTTTACAGCTCAAGCTAACACAGATGGTTATGACATAGAAATCCCTGATTCTCTCTGCCAACTCTTAGATGTCTGGGAGGATGAGCTCACTAGTGTTCATTCTCCAGCAATCTGGACTGTACTCCGCAAGAAAAATTTATGGGTTATAAAAAATCTATTGGCCCGACTCATTCTCCATCTCCCAAGCTCTCAAAATGAACCCCCAACTCCTTCTGCAGTCCCCATGGGCATTGAACAACCCCCCCTTCTCTGAGACCCATTGTAAGCACTATGCAGGGCAAAGTAGTTTCCAACATTGTAGCTAAATATAGGAAAACCGAACCGTTGTCGGTCAAGCAGAGTCCCTCCAGTAGCAAGGGAGATACCGATAGTGAAGAAGACACCAGCAGCGAAGCTAAGAGTCTTGAGGAACATCATGGCCAAGCATCTGTCAGCCCACCTGATCCCCCTGTTGCTGGTCGATCAAATTCTCTACTCAGATTCGACTTTGAGGTTCCTATCGCGGAAGAGCCGCCCTCCCAGCGTTAAGTCTAGGTTTCATGGTTTTTTATGTTTTCATATTTATACATGGTCATCTTGGATACAACCTACCATGTTTATCACATAAGCTATTTTATTTTTTTATGGTTTTATACTGTCAATTTTAATATTACAATGATTTGTTTTCCCTATCACAAGGAGGATGATTTCGATTGTAACACCCTGAATTCCCCTGAGGGACAGGTCTTAACTCTCTTTCTGCGACATTTTGCTTACAGAAATGTTACTATGAATTGTATTTTTTATTGTATTACTATTTTCATTCAATAATATATATATAATAATTATTTTGACTAAACTTTTTAATTCAATAACTATAAAATTGATATATTATGACTACTGTGTTTTACGATAATGAAGAAAAAAATACTATGTAAATATTAATATATTTTAAATTACTATATAGTTACAATTAAATAAAATTATTTAGTTTATTAATTATAAGTAATATCATATTAATTTATTTAAATTTTATCTATTTTAAAATATTAAGTTAAATAAATTTAAAATTTCTCATTTTTACTTTTTTTTCATCATTTAAGAAATTTTAGTTTTATATTATATTTATGATATATATGAAGTAATATCTTTTTAAAAATAAAGTCAATCATAATAATCATATTGAATTATGAAATATCGTAACTAAGTTAAAATGAACATATTGAATATATTAAAATAGTGTCTTAAATTTTATTGAAATCTTTATCTAGAATTTTTTTTCTCGTACTTTTTTTAGTTGGTTAAGTGCCTTGTGACTTGTTGGGCAAACCTTTGGTCTGAGAAACCATGGTCCATGGGCATTTAAGCCGTCAAAATCACCCGGGGATCGCACCCGGCCTAGCCGCACCAACCCTTAGCATGGTTGGATTTAAATGTCGCCTTCCAGGAGCAGCAAGTTTTGAACCTGGGCCGCCAAGCAAATGAAACATCTCTTGACCGTTTGCTCTACCAGGATTTGACTTATTTTCTCGTATTATTAATTATTAAATAATATTGAATAAATATTTTTTGAAGTAATAAAAAAGATTAAAATGATAATGATGATGATGATGATTAACGTCCACTGAGACCAACTTTGGCTTACCGAACCTTAAGAAGGATAATACTTGGTTTACTTTAACATATTGTTCTTGTCTTGAGTAATGCCAATGGAAACCTGTCACGATTTTTATGTTGTAATTAACATTATTGTTTTCATAGGTAAGATTCATCTTGAGTATTTATATGGAAACCTGTGCGAATTTTATGTACTCGACGTACGTTTCGGACTGCTAAGTATAGTCCATCATCAAGAGGAATTGTGAGGAGATGAGAGGCACCACTTCCTTCATAAAGGATTGACTGTTGGATCACCCGGGAGCTCAAGAGTCAATACTAATTAGTTCCTCATTATTTCTTAATTTCTAGATGAGAGGTTTCCAAACATCACTGAGAACTAAACCATCATCTCTATTAAAATTATTAGGGTTCTTTTCAGTTTCTACCATCTCTCGGATGCGTCTCTTACTGTAATGGTCTTCGGTGGCTATGACTTTGGCATGTTCATTGCAAATATAGTGGTTACTCTTGATCGAGTGTTCAACCACTATTGAGCTTTTTGTTCTGTTGTGCAATATGTCTAAACAATGTTCTTTCAATCTCACCTTTATGGAGTGACCAGTCTCACTAATGTATAGTTTTCGACAAGAACAGGGAATAGAGTAGACCCCTTTTTCAGCTTTGAATCTACCGAATCTTTTGTTTTCTCAAGTAAAATTTTCAATGAGTTCGGAGGAGAGAAGGTGGTCCTAATATGTTTTTTCCTCAGTACTTTGGATATCCTATTAGTAGTTCCTTAAATATATGGTAGGAATATCACCCCTCTCCTTTCATACTTATTAACTGGTTTCTAAATCTTCTTCTCTAAAGCTTTCTTGAAAGGGAAACAAAATATTCTCTTGAGTTTCCATTGTGAATTTGATGTGATCTGATTGGCTATTGAGGTGGGTTAATAAACGATCTAGATTATCCTTCCCATGTGTTTAGATCTTGTTCTTGTGATCAAAAAGATTTTCAAGAAGATTTCCAAGCTCACTATAGTTTTGGCAAGTTAGGAGGTTATAAAGGTTTGTATTGTAGCAAATACTATGAAACTCAGATCTAATGTGAGTGTAAGCAGCGCACTCTAAGATAAAGTGATTTTCATCCTCAACGCTCATAGACTCACACAAATGGAAAACCCTTTCCGCCTATGGAGTTTTAGGAATAGACCAACACCCCGTTTCGCTACAGAATTCATAGGAGTTTGTTCTAATCTTGGCTATATTATTTTTCTTCCGTGATCTAGTTACTACCGAGAGATTCTTCTAATATTCCAAATTAGGATTAATGACCTACTTATAGTATCTTAATTTTCTCTTAACCGCTAATTTTTCTTCACACCACAATTTCTCTTTAAATTTGGAAGTAATAATATTTTGACATTATTAATGTTCTGCAAAATGTCATTTTCATAAATTCCCCAATGGTTTAACCAATATATAATTATGATTAATTTTTTTTTATTTAGTTTAAAATATTATCATTATTGGTATTATTATTATTAAGTTAGCTTTTTATATTACAGTATAAAAAAATTATGTAGAGTTTAGGTGTGACAACCCGGTCCTTAAAGCTGACATATTACAAAATGATTCGAGCTATTCAAAGCTTTCCTGGAAACCTTACCATAGAGAAAAAGACTTGTGTTATCTATAGCTAGACCCAAAACTATTATAACTGGACTGAGGATTTCTATAACCACCAAGACTTTAATTATTTTTTATTATTTTGACTAAATACTTTATCTTGAGAAATAGTCTCAAATGAATTTTTTTGAAAAAGAGATGTAAACTCTATTTTTCATAAGACAAAAGACTCGCAAACATGTGGGTGAATGTTTTATTATTTTATTAATAAAAGATGGACATTTGGAGCTACCAGTTGAATGAGGGGACAACATCATAAGACAATGAACAAATGGCATCAAGCTAATTAGCAAGTGGAAATCAAAACCCAAGATCAAAAAACCCAACAAAGAGACTAGATCCATACTTATATACTTATATGGGTCAAGATATGGACTTGTGATTGGATTGCGATGGCACAAGACACAGGCAAAAATTATATATAGAACACCAAGGGGACATAGGACGATGTAAGGTGTATAGAGAGAATTGAGGTTGTCAAATGGATGTAGCTTGGGTGGTTGGGAGGAATGAATGTTACCCTCCCCACCCAGGTTCTACTCTTGTAAGTGACATGTTGCTCTTGTGGAGCCCTTTGTAATAAATGTTGTGATTGATGAGCTGACCATACCTTGATTCAGTTTGAATATCAGGTATTGGAATTTTCCGTGGAGTAGCCCTCTAACAAATGGTGAACCACATTTAAAAAAAAAATAGAGAGAATTGAGGTTGTTAGGTCGATTTCAAATTTGTTAAGTGATTTTTTTATGTTTTTGAAAGTCCATCTTTGGGGTTTGTTACAAACTTTTGGAAAAGTTATGTGTTTAGCAATTTGCTTAGCTGTGTTCATTGTTTTATGGTGGTGGTCCAGTTCGAAGGTGAAGTTGGGAAAGTGACTATGGTTGTCCTCTTTTACAATTGAGAGGAACTGAAAAAGCTCCAAATGTTTTTCCTTTGATCTATTTGATCTCAAGTAGGTTTTCTTATCCTATATCTGGTTTAATTACTTGAAGAATTTTTTTATGTTATGCTATTATATTATGGACTGTTATAATGCATTTCACTAAGTTATTTAACAATTTTGAGGCTATGAAGAAAAAGGGGAATGATCTTTTCTTATAGCGATAGATAGTTAAAATATTGTTGAATTAGTAACTTGATATGTAAGAGACTGTTTCTAAGTTTTATTGTCTGCGTAGATAAAAACACAATAAGCCTTTAAGCTTATAAATTTAATCATAGTAAGCTAGTCTACACTATTTATCTTTAAAAATTAGCCATATACATAACTCTTCCATACTCTAATAATGCACAAAAGCTTAGTACAATACAATACAATTGGCTATATTGTAAACCAAAATTTTAAATTGGACCTTTGTAGATACCGAGATAGACTTAATGCTTAATAGAAGTTATTGTAAAAATATATATCAAAACAACTATATTTACACACCAACTATCCTCAATCTACCGAAATTTGCAAACTTTTGCCATGTGTTCATGTATTTAAAAACACGGAGACAATATATAAGTGTATTGCAGCACGTGGTGTGTTGACATCCTGTCATAAATGCAGTAACCTACTTACTCTACCATTTGTACCGATCGGACGACCGGCAACGTCGGATGTGACCGCTCACGCGAGCCAGGTCGTCCGATTGGTGCAAATGGTCGGGTAAGTAGTGAAATCCGTCATAAATCAATTCAAGCTTTAAACTTAAACACCAACGTTATCATGTGGTTAAAAACGATACTTTAGCATTTTCTAATATGATACCCTATCTACTTGGTTAGTATTATGGCCTTGAGAATCTTTGAAACTAATGCCTTGGTGATGCCTCTATGTTTGGTTAGAAAACCATGGATATAGAACTATTAATCGTGTCAATAACTTTGCAAACAATAAACAAATGTATGGAGCACTATTCATATTTAAAACAATTGAATTAGGGTTAACATTTAAATACCTATTGGTAACTATTTTCCCCAAAAGTCTTTGTAACAAGAGCTACGTGGTGGCAATGTCTCCAACATTGCTACTAGCTTTGTGATTGTTATGAAGAAAAGTTTTTGCAATGAAAACACTTGTTGAAGGAGTTGTTTTTTTCCACTTGGTATGAAGCTAAATAATAATAGTTTAAAAGTTAAAATTGGACCATCAAATCTTCATGACATGAGATAACTTAGATATGTTTGACAACTAAAAAAATGAACATAAAAAATAACTTCAATTTAAATAATCCTTTAACATTTATTTTTATTGTTTTTTAATTTAAAAATTAATTGTTTGTTTTTTTTGTTTTTTTATGAATATAAAAATTAATTTCTTTCACATGATGACATATGGTTACCATGTTGTATATGACTTTTGATAAAAACATTCAAATAAAATTGTATTTATAATTTCAAATAAATCTAATTATGTAAAAATGTAAAGTTGATTGAGTTCAGGTTTATAGTTTTTGAAAGTTGAGATTGTAGATTGTTTAAAACTGTAATTTTGCAACCAAAATTAGATGACATTAATATGAAAATTATCACCTGAATGTAAAACAATATGGTGAAATTAGATGACATTAATATGAAAATTATAACCAGAATATGAAGCAATATGATGAATATTTATGCCACCGTGTTGTGTAAGTTTCACACTTTTACATAGTGCGTTGACATATATTTGATGATACATATCAACACAATTTTCATGAAATACATCTCTTTACATTAATATAATTGGGAATGTTTAAAGATAAATACAATTGGTAGCAAATCTTCCTCATTTTGGATTTAGTCGATCATTGGATAACCTAATCTAAGAGTTGTATGCCACGGAAAGTCGGTCCACCTCTTACATATCCTTGTCATTTCATGTGGGGTCGAATATATGTCATTGTGTATGGAATATTCAAATCCAACGATATATAATGAATAGATCTCACGCATTTAATGTTGTATGGCTTGTAAAAATAAAATGTTATTCAATCTCAAATATTCCACCGAAATGATTTGGTAAGCCATTCAAATCTACCAATATGTAAGTGACTTCACGCAACATTTAATACTATGTATGTAGCTTGATGTGTACTATTTGAGAAAAAGTTTTTGTTCAATGTTCAATTTTCCACGAAATGATTTTGTAACTAATTCAAATTTGTTCAATGTTCCAATTTTCCATAGAAATGATTTTGTAACAATAACGTTCTTTGCGGTTTTTCCTTCAATGGTTCCATTGCGTAAACTACACAATTAGTCTTGATTTTGTAAGGATAACGTTCTTTGCATTTTTTTCTTCAATTATTCCATTGCGTAAACTACACAAGTAATCGTTTTCGACGATGAATTAATACGTGCAGGTTTTCGGAGGTTCTTCCGTTTGGAGTTGTAGTTTTTCCCAAAAAGCTTCGTATCGGGAGAGCTGTATGCCACAAAAAGTCTATCCAACACTAACATATCCTTGTCATTTCAGTGACGATTCTGTAGTGTCCATTAGGCAAGTAATATGAATGTCACTGTATGCGCCCAACCCAAAACGATACATTTGAAGATTTTATGAAATAAGTTGAGGTTATAATTGTAAAACGATAAAAGAGTAAATTTACAAAATATCTTGCATTATTTTTTGTTTTTTAGATTTTATAAAAAGAATAAAAAGTTTAGACAAAATGCTAGGCATTGTATACCAGTGCTCATGATTATTGTTTACAGTGGATTTTTATTTACCATCCTAATTCCAAAAACCTTAAGGCTCAAACTCACTTTCTCTTTCATTTGTTGTAATAGAAAATATCAAATGAATAGGATGAATGTCTCTTTCATTAATCATATTTATAAGATTTGCTGAAAAAAGTGTTTTCCATGAATTAAGTAGGGTAAAAACTTCAACTTTAAGAGATTGAGGTTGTTTTTATTGGTGTTAATTTTTCTAATGAATTTTATCATAACTTTTTAATGATAGTTTTATGAAATTCCACCTTTAAGCAATAATTTATAGTGAAAAGAATAAAAATACTTATTAAAACTAATTTACAATGAAAAGAATAAAAATAATTTCACAAAAAATATTTTTATTTCTATCTTAACCATCACTCGCTGTGAGGAAAAAGATCACATCACCGGCCAAAGAGAGCATAGGCTCATTGGTCTATTCGTTGGTTGACATAGGTTTTCCTGTTTCAGATTATGAAGGCAGACTTGATTGTCTTTTGGGGCAGCTTACAATTAATGGCAACCTGTGTGTTTGATTTCTTTTAAAAGATACGAGTCGAAGTAGAGCCTACAAGATCTGTTATGCCTTTCAATGAATAACATGTATTATTACCGATTAATCATATTGCATAAATCATCAATTACATTGATTATCATACAATCCCCTGTGTTTCAATACAGGAATAACAATCCAACATTCAATTCGGATATGGGACATTGCAAGGTACAAAAACATAGAACATATTTTTGTTAGCAACAAATAACAAACAATCATAGAACAGATAGATCAACATATTCTAAAAAACACATACAAATAGTTTGCTTTATGTCCATTTGAATCTAATTTCTATAGATTGAAGTGTGACTGAAATTGTATAATTTACTTACTATGAATGATGCCTATACCCATATTGAAGACACACTATGATGGATTGTTGACAGTTTTGCCAAGTTTTGTGAAATTTTGAAATGCAATAAGTGTAGAATGTAGAATGGTTGATGCTTCTTTACAATTTTCTGTTGTTTCGTTTGATTGGTGAAAAGAGATGGCATGGATCACAAACTTTTAAAATTTTAATGAGTGTATGGGATTGATTTGGGTGAGATCCAATGGCAGGAAAAAATCCTATGTCGATCCTTGTGCTTTTGAACAGGTTAATGGTATGTTTATGGTTTATTTAATGAATTTAATCGGTTTGGTTCCTTTTCTTGCATTAGGTGGGTTGAGTGGTTGATGATGCATGTAGGTGAAGTTGACGACTGCACCCCCTTCATTGTGCAGTAGAAGTGAGAGATGGTTTCCATGGGATGAGAGCTTGTTTTAGTGGGATCAATGTTGTATGTGTATCCTCTAGTGGATATTCGTTGGGTTAGAAGTGATGGGCAATCTGTACTTGTTGATTGGGAAATGTAGGAACTCTTTAGGTTCAGTCAGATCTGTATGTCAAAGAATGTTTGGCAGACTCTTTATGGACACCTATGGGCCTATTCATCTTAATGATACTTTTTGTACCTATTTTGGACCCCCCCCCCCACACATACTTCTATTGATGTTTTTTGGTCATTTTCTGGGTGCTTGATGGGACAATTTCTATGACCACAATTGGTCCCTGCACCACTATAGAACTCCCTCCCCTATATACTTTTGTATTTGAGATAAATTATTTTATATTATGAATAAGTAACAATGATTGTTTATTGTAGCAATTTTATTTCAATGAAATCAAATAAATACAAATTATTTTAATTAATAGTTATTTTTATATTTTATGGAAGTGTATAGTTAATAGATACTTTATGTCTTCTTTGTTCATATGGTAAAGCAAATATTTTCATTTTTATAGGATTATTAAGTTTGAAAACATGTAGGGAAAAAAATGTAATCTTGTATATATAATTTTTCAATCAAGTTTATATATGTGAACTTTTTGCTCATAGAATTTATATATATCAACCTTTTACTCATAAGGTTAGGTAACTATTTTCATTTTTATAGGATGTTTATAAAATTTGAAAACATATTGAAAAAAATGAACTCTTTCGCATATAATTTTCTATTCAAGTTTATATTTTATTTTTTTGGTTATTTTCTATACATACATTTTTTATTCACAAACATATTGTTAATATTTTTACTATGTAACTTTTGTTTTTCCACTTTCACAAACTCATTCAATGCAAATGGGAATGGGAATAGCCATACAATTTTATTCATTTTTCACATTTGAAGTCTTTAAACCTTACTTGTAACCTACCAACTCAGTGAAAGGTTATAAATTAGCATTAATTGTTGTCAACTCAAGGTATATTTAGATAAGTGATGGGTTATAGTAGCATAACTTAAAAGTCTTTGATACTTAATATCAGTGTCAAAGGACATTCCAAGTCAATAATGTTTTTTTTGGTACTTATAACATTTGGTTGAGAAGAGGATCTATAGGAAAAAAAGGAATTTATTCCTTAATTTATCATGATGGTGGATAACTAAATTGATGGGATTGAACAGATTTCTATTGTGCATTGACATTGGCATGGTAATAAAAAGGTTGATACTAGCATCAATGGGATTGATTTAATAAAAGGGTTGATGTTAGGAATTTTTTTTAATATGTTTTTATGATAGAAAGACATATTTGTTTTCAAATTTGAATGATCAATAGTGACATCAATAAATATTGAATTGACTTTTGTGAGAATATTAACTACTCTAAATTAGAGGTGTTGCATGCATTAAATGATATTTAGTTTAAGATATAATTGTGGTACATTGAAAAAACTAGTCGGTTGGTTATTTTAGCATTTGCCTATCTTTACAATGTGTTGCATGATGGTGGATAACTAAATTGATGGGATTGAACAGATTTCTATTGTGCATTGACATTGGCATGGTAATAAAAGGGTTGATACTAGCATCAATGGGATTGATTTAATAAAAAGGTTGATGTTAGGAATTTTTTTTAATATGTTTTTATGATAGAAAGACATATTTGTTTTCAAATTTGAATGATCAATAGTGACATCAATAAATATTGAATTGACTTTTGTGAGAATATTAACTACTCTAAATTAGAGGTGTTGCATGCATTAAATGATATTTAGTTTAAGATATAATTGTGGTACATTGAAAAAACTAGTCGGTTGGTTATTTTAGCATTTGCCTATCTTTACAACGTGTTGCATGATGGTGGATAACTAAATTGATGGGATTGAACAGATTTCTATTGTGCATTGACATTGGCATGGTAATAAAAAGGTTGATACTAGCATCAATGGGATTGATTTAATAAAAAGGTTGATGTTAGGAATTTTTTTTAATATGTTTTTGATGATAGAAAGACATATTTGTTTTCAAATTTGAATGATCAATAGTGACATCAATAAATATTGAATTGACTTTTGTGAGAATATTAACTACTCTAAATTAGAGGTGTTGCATGCATTAAATGATATTTAGTTTAAGAGATAATTGTGGTACATTGAAAAAACTAGTTGGTTGGTTATTTTAGCATTTGCCTATCTTGACAATGTGTTGCATTTGCTCATGTCTTAGGAGTTCACAATACCAAACCTTTTAATGTTGAGAATATCTCTTACATTTTTTACCATAACTACTTGTTTTTTTACTATAAAGTTGTTTAAAACTAATAAATTTAATGTTAACATTTTAAAATACAAATTTATCAATTTTATTGTTGAAAAAATCAAATTTAAATTAAATAATATTATTTGTTAATTAACATAATATTGATTATATATCAATAATAAAATTGAAATTACATTATTAATAAATAATGCAATTATAAACCACAAAAAGGTTGATAAGGGCTTGTGATTTAAACGCTCACATGAGAATGATGAAGACGGATTTGCTTGAGATTTGCTTTATGGAAGACGGATTTGTTTTATGCAAAGCACAAGACTCTTTAGCTACTCACCATTTGAGTTATGTTTTATCAGATTTTCATGTTTTAAATCATTGTAACATTCACTAAACCATCCTGAGAGAAATTTAAGAAATCATTGTAACATTCACTAAACCATCCTGGGAGAAATTTAAGAAAAATCTTAGACATAAACGATTGTCCAGAACTTTAATTTTCTTAACATATTGAGATGAAGTCTTAAAAATGGATTTTTATTCTAATATTTATAAAATTTTCGTAGATAATTATGTTTTATCACTCACTTTTGTAGTAGAGATGGGAGGATTCATCTAGGAAGAGTTTCCAATGGGAGACTTTACATTTATTTTGAATTTTTTTACAGTTATATATACATCCAAATGGCTAATTGAATTTTTTTTTAAACCAATCATAAATTTATCTTAATTTTTTTTAAACAAATCATACATTTATCTTTATTTTATATATTTCTTGACAGTGTACTACTTATATTTACCTTACCTAATAGTTCTGTATGGATCAACACTATATCTTGGTAATTGCTCACTTATGTTGCTTTTTCTCTATCATATATGTTAAAAGTGATCTTAGTGCTTATTAAAGAATTGCCATTTATTTCATAATTCTGGGCAGGCAGGATATGATAATACCATTTTCATCGTGCTTTATTCTCGTTCTCATTCTCGTCCCCGATCCCATTCTAATCTCATTCTTCCAGGTAAGCGGTGCTCACCCCGTAGGGCGATTGGAGCGATTGGTCCATGCGTCTAGAACTGGAACTTCACTCTACATACAGGTGGGTTATCGGTTTTAGTTGAAATAGAAATTGGAGAGAGATCAAATGCCATCGATTATGAAGAATGCCATGAAGACATTAATATTCATTATTTAGTGAAAAAAAGTACTTGTAGCACTAAATGCTACATTCAATAATGTAGCATTTGATGTTAGAAAATGTAGCATTCAATAATGTAGCATTTGATTTATATATATCCCAATTTATGTTGGATTTAATACCATGCTCCATGTTCAACACTAGAAATTTAACACTAGAACGTGATCAACTTTTAACTTTTCCAAGATCATGGTTTCACGATGTAACAATGTCAATTTAACTCTGTGACACACTCACATATCAAATTTTAACTTTTTGAAGATCATGGTTTCATGATGTAACAGTGTCAATTTAACGTGTGACACACTCACATATCAAATTTTAACTTTTCCAGGATAATGGTTTCATAAATGACAAATTTTATGGGCAAACAGTAGCACTAAACAGACACATACTGTGTAATGTGTATGGATTGTTCTAGGCTAGAACAAGTTCAGGCTTATTATTTTTTTATAATTTCAATCATATTGTTAGACTTCTAAATTATTAATTTTACATTCAAACCTTAAATTCTGACATTCCTAAGAAACTCAGAAGGATGTTTCTGTCTGGTGATTTTTCCATTTGACAATGAAATATTAACAAATGACAAACGATAAAAACACCGGGCAATTATGTATTATATGACACAATTCTGACATGAGACTCTATTTCAACTATTTCACATTCGACTGCATAATGCTCAACTGTTTGATGCTTACTGTTAATTACCTTGGCACCACTGTTTGATACTTATTGTTTACCTTGGCATATAATTCTGACATGTACACTATTCAATTTCAACGATTTCTCATTCGACTGTATAATGATCCTCTTCTCGAATTCGATACTTATTGAAAACAAACAAAAATATTTGCTATTCATTTGCACTGTGCAGTGGGGAGGACGCGGACAAGTAGAATTCAGTTTGTCAGAAGCTCAGCCATGTGATCCGTTGTTAATTCTTGGTCATTATCAAGAAATTTACCGCTGTGAAATTGCCAAAATAGAATTTCTAGACTTTGATAGATTCACTGTGTTTGAAGATTTTCAAAGTTCTGGGTGGATTCAGAAACTCTGAAAAAATGCCATTAATGAAACCATAAGATACTCTGAAAAGGACTTTAATTGAAACCGTGTTAAACTTTGATTGATTCACTGTGTTTGAAGATTTTTTCAAAGATCTGGGTGTATTCAGAAACTCTGAAAAAACACCATTAATGAAACCATAAGAAGCTCTGAAAAAGGACTATAATTGAAACCGTGTTAGACTTTTATTGGTTCACTGTGTTTGAAGATTTTTTCAAAGATCTAGGTCGATTGAGAAACTGTGAAAAAACACCATTAATGAAACAATAAGAAACTCTGAAAAGGACTATAATTGAAATCGTGTTTTAGCTGCTGTAATGCATTGTCAAAAAAATTTGGGTTTTCCATAAGTTGTAACCTATAACCTTAGTAACCTTTTAATATTCGGTGAACCTGGATATCTCTACAAAAATAACAAGTACATTCCTCTGTAACTAAATTCAACCAGCCCATCATATTTCAGGAGTATGTACGATGGTATCTGGAAAATCAATTCCTAAACGCGTCGCCTTAATTGTTGAGAACGCAGGTACCAGAAACTGCATTCAAGCGGAAATCTCTGGGATGAAAAAATCAAAGGTAAGTTTGCCCGAGCTAAAAAGCTAGAGCGACGGTGCCGGAACAGCCATCATAGCACCCGAAGCTGCCAAGAGGGCACTCAGCACCAAGAATGTATCCATCAACTGAGCCAGTGAGCTAGCCAGAGCAGACAGAAAGCCAGGAAAACCAACCAGGCCCAGGATGAGCCCGAGAAAGAAGCGGCCATCGCAGGATGTAGATGGAAAAACAAACTAGACAAGAATCATGAGGGACTGGAACAAAAAGCAGTTATTTCTATCATTCAAATCAAACTAAGGTCGTTGCTGAGGCATCTTACACCCGAGTGAGGAAGTTGAGTTTTTTTTATTCCCAGTAGGCGAGTAGCGTGGATGACCAGGTTGTAAACATTTATGGATCTGAAAACTTCAAATGATCAACATTAAATAAGCAGCGGAATAGATATAGTAAATTCGTAATACCTTGCTCCATTGACAGCCTGAGTGGGATTCCAGACTCCTCTGTCACTGCTGCTCCTTTCCAGCGACGTATTGAAGAAACCTAGCATAGAACAGAAAGCGGTTTCTCTCTCTTTACCCTGGACCAATGCGTTCCTTCAGCTTGTCTGATGGTTATTCTGAAGGGATCATTTATAGGCAGAGAGAGGACCGGTTTCCCCAAGGCCTTTATTCTCCACCTGTCCATCAGAGTAGGAGAAAAGAAACGACTGCCAAGAACCCGTCTCTTCATATGGACAACGTAAGAGTAAAATTTTCTAAATATAGTCTTACATTCTCCCACTTGGCACATATGATAACTTAATGTTAGAGTT
>LPNX010745402.1:658380-677379 GCA_001517045.1 Pseudotsuga menziesii
AATGTAGTAATGCAGCAACACAACCATTCCTTCACGCAGAAATCCAAGCATTCTCAACAAAAAACAAAAGAGGGTTCGCCCCATTGCTTGCATCAATGCAGCAATGCAACCATTCCTTCACGCAGAAATCAAAGGAGCAGAACCAGATAGAACCAGATAGCATTCGATCAAAGGAAGGTTTAAAACTCAGGCTCTGATACCAATGTAAACATTTATGGATCTGAAAACTTCAAATGATCAACATTAAATAAGCAGCGGAATAGATACAGCAAATTCGTAATACCTTGCTCCATTGACAGCCTGAGTGGGATTCCAGACTCCTCTGTCACTGCTGCTCCTTTCCAGCGACGTATTGAAGAAACCTAGCACAGAACAGAAAGCGGTTTCTCTCTCTTTACCCTGGACCAATGCGTTCCTTCAGCTTGTCTGATGGTTATTCTGAAGGGATCATTTATAGGTAGAGAGAGGACCGGTTTCCCCAAGGCCTTTATTCTCCACCTGTCCATTAGAGTAGGAGAAAAGAAACGGCTGCCAAGAACCCGTCTCTTCATATGGACAACGTAAGAGTAAAATTTTCTAAATATAGTCTTACACAGGTTGAACCTAAGAAGCGTATGTTACTTTTGCAACATATTGGTTTATCTATCTATTTGTCCTTAAATTACTCGGAGTTTTTTGACAGTGTACTGCCTAAGTAATTTATTACAATTCAGTTTCTATATATACCCACATTCAAGATTGGAAATCTCTGCGAGACAAAAATAAACGGTAAGTTATTACAATTCAGTTCCACATGTTTACAAAATTTACCTGTTTAGCGCCAAACACCAGCTAAGATTGTATTCAATTTCTTCCCATACCCAAAGCAGGAGCGCTCAGGGCAGTTTCGAATCCTGGCCCTGCATTGGAAATAGCCACCGTGGTAATCTAGTTGTCGTTTCCATTAACATATGCATGATTATAAGTGGTGTTTTATATTGCATATAGGAAAGAAAAAATGAAGAAAGCGAGCATTAGTTGCCTTATCCAGGTAGAATGTTGCCTTATCTAGGTGGAGTGTTGCATGCACATCGATTGCATGCAGCTGGATAAGAGTATTAGAGTAATGGACTGCATGTATGTCTATCACATGTACCAAACAATTGTCACGCATCATCAAAGTGAGCAATTGTCTGTGTGTATTGTCAGCAATGTCAAACGAGAATAAATGAAAAAGGTAAATCTACAATAAGAGGATAGATTTCAATAGTTGAAAGACATTGGAAAAGTTTTTAATACATTTACCGACATGATTCTTCCTAACCTGAATCTATGTACCTGTCACATTTAAACCCATCTGTATCATATTTGAAACTAAATTTTACAATGAATTTTATACAACATTTCTTCATTGTAATTATAGCATTGCTCACATCACTACGCCACAGGGTCTTGGGGCACACGAACCAAGGAATCACATATTCCAGACCAATAGTAACCTAAAAAAATACAACTAAAAAATAAACTTAAATAAAAATTGCACTGAATCTTGCAAAACCTTAATCTAAACTCTTATAATTTTTTAAATTGTTCCAAATTAATATACCTGGTCGATTCATATATATCCCCTTGTCCGGGACATAATATATGTCTAAGTAGCATAGGACAAAAGTTAGAAAGTGTGCTTTATGTAATAGAAAAATGATGATGTTATTGTGGTTTATTGAAAAAATAATTAGTGACTTTTGGTACGTTACATGGTGGTAATATCTAGATTAGAGGTAACAACACTCAACCTTAGATGAAATGTAAATAACAAATAGATTATTGTTTGTTCTTCTTATTTTTACTTTGTATAGAGGAAAATTGTGTTATTAAAGTTGCATGGAAATAATGATTGAATCTTCTTGAGGACCATCTTTTAACTGAAATATTTGGGTGGAATTAAATAATGAAAAAAAATTGTAATAATGTCAACAATAATAACAACCAGGCTAAAATCCTTCAAATAGTAAGGAATCTACAAACAAAACTCCAAACCTTTAAAGCAAAACATGAACGAGTAATAAGAACTCGAGGATTTGAATGAGGCTCTTTTATTTAAATTAACTAAGATATCTAATGATGTTGGTCAAGCATGTAATAAAAGGATACACAAATATAGAAAAGTTGATTCCTCTTCCGAAACTTTTTCCATAGATGGTAGCTCTGTTGACAATGATTCTGGCAGCAGCAACGAACATAAACGAGGAAAGAAGAAAAAGTATAAGGATGAAATAACTGACGAATTTAAGAAAATTAAGCTTCCCATGTTTGATGGTGAAGTAAAAAATAGAGAAGTCGAGGCTTGGTTATCATAAATGAAAAAGTATTTAATCTGGTTGGAAAAGATGAAATATGGTGAAAAAATTTAAAGAAGGCTAAAGGAATTAATGAATGAAAGGTAAGCTAGAAATAGTTTAAGAAAGAATGTTAATAAATAATATCTTTTAGAATATTATTATGAAGGGAAAGCAAAAGAATTTTATGAATTAAGATTGGGTCAGATGTCCATGCACGATTTTTGCACCATGTTTCTATCATTACTAAGGTATGTACCCTACTTTAATGAAGAAAAGCCAAAAATACAAAGATTCTTACGTTGTTTTCCAAGTATTTATAAAGATTGACTAGAATTTGATAATTAAACGACACTTTACGAAGCTATGAGAAAACTAAATTGGCCTATGATCAATCTAAGAATAAAAAACGAGATTTCAAAGAATTTTAAGAAAAGAGAAGGGTTTGATTTTAAAAGAAGAGAGTTTAAGCCCTTTAATAAACATAAGAATTATCAAAAGAGTGCTTTAAAGATAAAAGAAAACCAATCAAATATGAAGTTAAAGAAAATTATGTTAGTAAAAAAATTGAAGAAGTCATAAGAGAGGCCTTGAAATGTTGGGGTTGTGGGGAAAGTCACTTCTATCGGGATTGTCCTCATAAAGAGATGGTTGAATCATTCACAAAATAAAAGAAGCAACCACAGTTGGAGAAGTTTCTCAGAATATTCCAAAAGATAAGTGCAACATTGGATAACCATTAAGCAAACTATCATCCCTCTATGATAGAAGTTGAAGGTAATATTTTTGAAAAAAACTATTTTTATTCTGATTGATTTTGAAAGTTAAAATTTGAGTTATATATCTCCTAAACTGGCACAAACTTGTAAGATGCAAAAGCATGAATTTAAAAAGTCATGGCTAGTGCAATTAGCTATAGGCACAAAAATAAAAGTGACTAGTTTTATTCAGAGTTGTGAATATTTCATGAATGATTTAGTTACAAAAGCGTAATTAAATATTTTACCCTTGGGTTCATATGATATGTTTATTGGCGTGGATTGGTTAGAAAAATACATATTTATTTTGAATTGTTTTGAAAATACCTTCACCTGCATTGATGAACTAGGTAATAATAGGCTTGTTAAAGGTGTTCCTAAGAAGGTCTCTATTAGAAAAATGTATACTTTACAATTAAAGAAGTGATACTACTTCAATATACTTCAGTACTATCTTCCCCATGTATATAGGTGATATGGACCATTAGGTTGACATAGTTCGAGTGATAATATTGACTATGAATCTCATTTTGAAGTTGAAGAGTGTAGTTTTCCGTAAAATCGACCACCGATAAGATAGTCCCAATAGGAAATGTATCCTTGCACATTCTAAACTGCTCATCTTACCAATAGGCCACATGTATATGCTTTACATACTATTGTGTCTTTACAAAGAATCCCTCCATGAAGTCAAAAACATGTACCTAGTATATCAACAATAAATACATATATCAATAGATTGCTACATATGAAATTGCAATATGAAGAAAAAAATAGTATCCGAGATTTCATTACCAACCTGAGAAGTGACCAATTGTATTTTTTTCTTTAATTCTCTCCATCAATATCATATGTGACATACTTGAATGACTGTAAGTTCAACTCCTTCCTCCCAAGTTCATGCTCATCAGTCACATCTGTGCATGTTTCCAATAATGACATTCCACCGCAACCTAGGCATGTCCCATCTACACAAGATCTTTGATAAAATGAGTAACCTTCTAGCCTTCTGCACAAAATGCTATGAATAAAGTCTCTAAATGACATAGACGACAATATAGTTGAGCATTCATGCACAAGAGTGTTACGCAATACACAAAAAATATATTTTGTGTGTGTGTGTGTGTAATAATAATAATAATTGTACTCAATCTAGTATCGACAACAAAATTTGTTACGAGTTGTGTTTATTTTAACATACCATGGTTTGCATTTCTCAAAGGATATTTGGCCCAAGTTAAGTTCATTATTTTCATGCCTAAATATCTCATATAATTATGTTTGTGTCATGTCAGTAAAATTTTTAATGTGGGGTTCACAATCCCTTGAACCCCTTCTCAATTTTAGTACATCTTTTTAGTTGGAATAAGCTCTAGTATTTCCATGCCCAAAATCTTGCAACACTCCCTTAATTGCATCAATGAGCTTCATATCAGAGTGTGGAAACCTACCAATGAAGGCCCATAAATCTATTTGATCTATTTCAAGTGGTTCTTTTCTAACACAATACCTACATAGTGTTTTGACATTCAAATTAATATGTTGGGATGTACGCTTAAGAAGACAAAGGGCCCTAGTGCTTTTGTTCACGACTGGTTGTGAAAACACATGGAGAGATGAATTGTGATCCTTTGAACAATATTTCTTTCCAATTTTACTAAATTCATCTACTAAACTTCTAACAATATGTAATGTCCCAATTCAAAAATTCCCAACAAAGGAAGAATTTTGGAAAATTCGTCTTGACTAGTTTTGACTCTAGGGGGATTCGAATGGATCAAGAAAATTTGGTAGGGACTGATGTGTGGAGTATTAGGACCCTTAAATTGAATCTCTAATAGTTTATGAAAGGTCATATGCAGCTGCAACTCTATTTGGGCATGATGGCAAAAAGGGAAAAATTACTAGCAATTTATGATGCAATTACCCCTAGGGTGTGGGCAGAAATAGCTCTCCAACTCCTATGCAACCCTCCCAACTTTCATAACAAGGTATGGGGACTATAATTAGACTTCATTTACTGTGATTTAGTGTAGTTAATGTTTCTTCAATAGAGTATTAAAGCTTCATATTCAAATGCATAATTTCGGTGATATTTGCTTAAGGGGAATGACACATAAAAGCTCAACTTTGACTAATAAATTGTGCATATAATGGTTTAGAATAGAGAAATATGAAATATACCATTGAAAAATTTTCAATATCTCTCTAACAGCATATAACGTTGACCCAATTCACAATATACATCAGATATACAATCTCCATTGAAAGGGAAAATCATTACATGGAAACTAGTCACAATAAAGCTTGGAAATGTGGACATTTGCATATGAATTTCTTCTGATTTCGAATTATAGAGAATATGAGAGACATATTACAGATCCATGAATCATTCACCATGCTTGGGAATCAACTGAATTCAATGGGGTGCAACCACCATTCACACAAGTGCGCCTTCATAGAAAAACATGGAAATATGGAAGTGGAAATTGAGAGAATGGTAGGAGAGATGGGTCACGAACAATAGAAGCTGCCTATCTGTAGAAAAACACTTCATGAATATCCCAATGAGATTTATGAATTTCCTCTGCCATGTACAACTTGGATGAGAATCACACTCTCTCGAAATGGGCTCACTAGTAGGGTAAGTGTGCACTCACCATGCAATGGACAAGCTAATGCTCTCCAAATGCCAAAGGAAAATTCACAAATGATAAAAAATACATTTCCATTCCTCATGACATATTTTTATAACCATATTAAGGTCCTCCGAGGTCTAATTCATTCCCATAGTCTTCCTCCACCTCATCCTTGATGTTTAATAACCTCCATGCCACTTGGCCTTCTCCTCAACCCTTCATCTTCCACCAAATTTGAATGGTTGCCACCTAGTCCCAAGTGCGCCCTCTTGGAGGTTATTTTTAGACCTGAAATTTCAAGTTGTCATAGGTCTATAATCAGGTCTGCAATCAGGTCTGACTTGTTGTAGAATCTTCTAACATTGTTGTCATAAAGCGTAGGGAATCTAGCTCCACATGGCACCTAGTTTCTTCCTAGACTCTTCCTCTTATATGGGGAATTACTCCTCCTCACCCATTTGAATCCTTGGACTCATGATAATTCATTTGATTACTCTTCACCTTCCAAGAACCTTCCATCACTCATAATTTCGAATTTTGGTTTAAGTCATGACATGTGTAAGGAGGAATCTAGCCACCCAAGGCCCCCATGGACCTCCAAATTTCCTTATGAAGCAATGCCACTTTATTTTATCCATATTTATTATTGTATGACCCAAATATATTTTTAAATGATAAACTAATGTTCTCTTGGGTCCCATATATCCCTTATTGCAATATTTAATGCCTCCTCCCCCAACCTAGGGAACTAGTAGGTGGGTGAAACATTGTCAACTAGTAGCCCTATTGGAATGGGGACATGACATCCCTACCCACCCAATACTTCTTGTACTCAAGAAATGCCAAGTTTTGATGCTGCAAAATTTTCTCATATTCCCAAGTGGCCTCCTCACTAGGACAATCCTCCCATTTTACCAATTATTCTTTTATTCTCCTACTTCGTAGTCTTCTCTCCCTTGTTCTCAATATTTTGTTTGGAATGAGAACAAGTTGTCCTTCATCATCCAAAGGTGGTAAAGTCTCTAAAATTTAAATGTGTTTCCCTATAAACTTATTTATACAAGAAACATGAAATACATTATGAATTTTTCTTCCCATGGGAAGCTCCAATTGATAGGCCACTTCTCCAACTTTTCGAATCACCTTGTAGGGACAATAAAATCTCGGTTTGAGCTTTTCTAAACCTTTATATTTTATGGTGGTTTTTTTTTAGGGATTCAACCTCAAATACACCAAGTCACTCACTTGGAATTGTCTCTCCATTCTATGTTGATCTGCATATTGTTTCTGTTGATTTTGAGCAACCTGTAAGTTATCTCTCAAAACCTTCAAAATTTCTTGACTTTATTCAATCCAATCCTTAGAATTTGGAGCTCTACTATCACAAAAAATGTGGTCAGTAAAATTGGATGCATCATAAACATAAAGTGATTTAAAAGGAGACATGCCAATGGACATATGGAAAGTAGTATTGTAACAAAACTCACCCAAATGCAACCATTTTATCCATGTTTTTTGTTGCCCACCAACATAGTTCCTAAAGTAGCCTTCCAACCATTGATTCATCCTCTCTGTTTGGCCATCGGTTTGGGGATTATATCTTGGCCATCGGTTTGGGGATTAGTTCTTGTCAAAATGCACTAAAAAATCTGTTATCTCTATCATTGACAATGCTCTTAGGAAGCCCATGCAATCTAAAAACTTCTTTAAAAACTAATTCAGCCACTTGTACATCAGTGAAATTGATAGTAACAACAAATAAATGATCAAATTTAGTGATTATATCCACCACCACAAATATACAATCCTTACCAAATCCTTTGGGCAAACCAGTGATGAAGTCGATGGAAATGCTCTCCCATTTTTGTGCTAGAATAGGAAAGGGATGTAAGAGACTACCTGGATGAGTGATCCACTTTATTTTGCTGACATGTGGGGAATTCATTAAAATACTTCATAACATCAGCCGTCAATCCTTTCCATGCAAATATTTCCCTCAACATTCGGTATGTTTTGAAGAAATTGGGGTGACTTGCTAGAGGAGAATCATGAGATTTATTTAAAATTTACTCCTTCAAACTCGAATTAGGGACCAAATAGATTCTACCTTTGTAGTATATGATTCCTTCCAACACCTTATACCTATCGTCATCGTTATTCCCATCAAAAAATTCACAAGAAAATTTATCCTTGGCATACTCTACTTCTAATGTGGCTTTCCAATTTTCTGCTACATCCATTAGATAAATAGAAGGTCTTCTAGATAAGGCATCAACTACCACATTATTTTTTCCCTTCACATATTCAATATAAAAGTCAAATTATTGAATCTTACTCACCCACTTTTGATTCCTTTCATTTAAATCCTTTTGAGTGAGCAAGTACCTTATACTGTTATGGTCCATTTTGACCACAAATTTGTTTCCCACCAAGTATTGTCTCAGACTTGATCAAAGAATGCATGATGGCTAGGATTTCTTTGTCATAAATGGAGTAAATATTCTCATGTTTCTGTAGCTTCCTACTCTCAAAATCTATTGGGTGTTGTCCTTGTTTTAGGACTACTCCAATGCCTTCTCCTAATGCATCACATTCCAAGACAAATGGTTTAGAAAAATCAGGCAAGGCTAGAATAGGACAGTTGCTTATTACCTCCTTCATTCTTTGGAAATATTTTTCAGCCCCTTCATTCCATTGGAAAGCATATTTCTTTGTCAAATCAGTGAGAGTTGAAGTGAGTTGGGAGAACCCCTTCACAAAATTTCTAGAGTACATGCAAATTCCAATGAATCCTCTCAATTCAATGAGATTTTGGGACAAGGCCACTCTAAAATGGCTCTTATTTTCTCCATATCCACTTTCACACCATCTTGACCAATGATTTTTCCAAGATACAATCATACAAGAGCTCTTTCAATCCAAACTCACATTTTGAAAGCTTAGCAAACAAAGATTTATCATGCAGAATTTTTAATAACTCTTCTAGATGACGCAAATTTTCCTTCCAAGTTTTACTGTAAATAAGAATGCCATCAAAGAAAAATAGTACAAACTTACGAAGTTGCATGTGGAATATGTTGTTAATGCATGATTGGAAGGGGGCAAGTGCATTTTTCAAATCAAAGGGCATGGCAACAAACTCAAAGTGACCATAGTGGCATCATAAAGCAGTTTTTGGTATGTCTTCTTCTCTCAATCTAATTTGATGATAACCAGATCTAAGGTCAATATTTGAGAAGAACTTGTCCCCATGGAGCTCATCCATGATCTCATAAATCCTTGGGGTGGGGTATCTATTCTTCACAGTATTCTTCTTTAAAGCTCTGAAATCAATGCACATTCTCAAGGTTCCATCTTTTTTTTACCATAACAACTCAACAAGCAAATGGACTAGAACTAGGTCTTATGAGACCCAACTCCAAGAGTTCTTTAATGGCCTCTTCAATCTCATCTCGAATCCTTTTGGGGAGCCTATAGGGATGCATTTTGATAGGTTGTGTTCCTATCTCTAACTAAATGTATGCTCAACACCTCTATCTAGTGGTCTTCCTAGGGGAAGGTCTCCAAAAACCTTCTCATACTTACTCAATAGTTTCTCTATCTCCTTAGGATGCTTGGAAATGTTCAAGTGAGGTTTAGGAGATGTAATTAAGCATTTAGAAACCCATTCTATATCTCCATTTCTCAAGATAGTCATCATCTTGTGAGAGGACACCACTTGATTTGGGTAAGTGTGCATTCCCCCAACAAGCTGGGTTTCCCTTCTAAATTTTTGAACCTTATTTTAGGTACTTGATAATTCACTGTATGCTCCCCTAATGAATATAATAACCATTGTACTCCCAAAACCACATTTGTATCATCCACATTCACTACATAAAAATTGTCAGTGATGGTATGATTTCCTAGAGTAAATTGAAGCTTTGGAATCTATTTAGTGCAGTCCATAGAATTGTTACTTGGAGTGATGATTGTGAAGCCATCAAAAGTTTCAGCTTGTAACTTTCTCCTCTCCACCAAGACTGCATCTATGAATTTGTGAGTGTCTCCACCATCCACTAGAACCGTGACCTTTTGACTTTGTATGTTACCCTTGAGCGTTAAGGTGTGGAATCTAGGTACACCCGAGAGTGCTGCAAGTTTTCTTGTATCAAGAGTGGGTTGTTCTTCTTCTATTTTTTGATACCCTTATTCTTGGGCTGCAAGTTTTTCTTCTTCCTCCTCCTTCTCCTCTTCATCATCTTCAGAAAAATGTGCCTTCCCCTTGGCACATCTATGTCCTGTGACCCAAGGTTGTTGGCATGTAAAACATAGCTTCTTTCTTATAAGATCTACTTTTATTGGTCCTCCTTTATTTTCTTTGGTAAAGGAATCATTTTTCCATGCTTTATGACCTTCCTTTAACTTGGAATGGAAATTTGGCTTGGGAGGGTATCTGGTTCTTGGCAAAACATTCTGCAAATCCCTTGTCAAATTCATGGCATCCTTGAATGTGGTTGGCTTGTGGGATTTCGCTAGCCCTCTCAAAGGTTCTTTCAATCCTTTAGTAAAAAATAAAACCGACCTCGCCATAGATACATCAAAAAACATTACTGAAAGCTTTTAAAATTCTAACATATATGCTTCAGGAGTTCCTACTTGCTTCAATTGCACTAGTTCTTTGAAAGGAAGTTCAGGGTCTTTCCTCTCAAATCTCTCCATCAATTCATTGGAGAAATCCTCATACGATAAAATCTGATAATGTCCCAAGGTTCTAAGACCATGGAACCACCAATCACTATCTTC
Organism: Pseudotsuga menziesii; assembly: GCA_001517045.1. Lineage (NCBI taxonomy): Eukaryota > Viridiplantae > Streptophyta > Pinopsida > Pinales > Pinaceae > Pseudotsuga > Pseudotsuga menziesii. The sequence goes on from LPNX010745402.1 coordinate 668,881, forward strand.
CCCTTCAAGATGCAGAATGGCCTTTTTCAATGCATCTTCTTCAACCATAGGATTTAATTGGAAATATACACTTAATTTTTGCAACTAAACACTATCAAAAATTTGTGAGGAACCATCAAAGGAAGGAATGGTTACTTTTCCCATGGTGTATTTTAATTCATGATTAATATGAGATGCCCTATTCCCATTTCCTCCTTGCTTGAACTGAAGAGAAGCTCTAATGAACTAATCAAAAGGTAAGACTTTCCTACATTCATCACTTAATTGTTGCCAATCATTTGTTGCTTCTCTACCATAATAGGTGCTGTAAGGGCCTTCTTTGGACTCTAAAAACTTAGGTATTTCAGGTGCATTCTTATTTTTGAACTCATGAGGTATGTTATGAGCTCCATTAGTATTCGTCTCATCACAAGGTGAACTACTACTACTCCCTGGTGTTGGCTAGCCAACAATTCGAACCCTTGAATAAAGTGTTTGAACATCCCTTGAAGGTATGATTTAATGAATCTCTTGAGGTCCTCATTACTGTCTTTGTCATCCATATCTCTTAGTTATCATTTTTTCCTTAATCTCCTTGTAAAAAGAACTAACTTCACCACATTCTTCCCTTTCACTGTAAAGGTCTCCAGTTTCAGTTTCTAATGGAGGGAGGTCAGAATCTGAAAACATGAACAGAGATATCTATTAGGTTCCAAGATCATTCTCTAATACCACTTGTAATTTCCCAATTCAAAAATTCCCAACAAAGGCAAAATTTTGGAAAAATAGTCTTGACTAGTTTTGACTCTGGGGGGATTCGAATGGCTCGATAGGATCTCGAATTTGGTAGGGACTAATGTAGATATTCTTAGGACACTTCAATTGAATCTCTGATATTTTTATGATATTTCATATACATCTGCAACTCTATTTGGGCATGATGGAAAAAAGGGAAAAATTACTAGCAATTTATGATGCATTTCCCCCTAGGGTGTGGGAATAAATCGCTCTCCAAATCCTATGCAACCCTCCCAAATTTCATAAAAGAGTATGGGGGATGTAATTATACTTCATTTATTTTCATTTGGTGTGGTTAATATTTCTGCAATAAAGGATTAAAGCTTCATATTCAAATGCATAATTTCAGTGATATTTACTTAAGGGACTGGTGTAGAGAGTCTTAGGACACTTCAATTGAATCTCTGATAGTTTTATGATATTTCATATATATCTGCAACTCTATTTTGGCATGATGGAAAAAGGGCAAAATTACTAGCAATTTATGATGCATTTCCCCCTAGGGTGTGGACAGAAATGGCTCTCCAACTCCTATGCAACCCTCCCAAATTCCAGAACATAGTATGGGGGATGTAATTATACTTAATTTATTTTCATTTGGTGTGGTTAATATTTCTGCAACAAATGATTAAAGCTTCATATTTGAATGCATAATTTCAGTGATATTTACTTAAGGGAAATGACACATAAAATCTCAGCTTCAACTCATAAACGCATATAATGGTTCAAAACAGAGAAAGATGAATATATACAATTGAAATCATTTCAATATCTCACTAACAACATATAATATTGACCCAAGTTGCAATATACATCAGATATACAATCTCCATTGAAAGGGAAAATCATCACATGGAAACTAGTCACAAGAAATCTTGGAAATGTGGACATTTGCATATGTATTTCTTCTTATTTCGACATACAGATAATATGAGAGACATATTACAGAGCCATGCATCATTCACCCATTATTGGTCATCAACTGAATTAAATGGGGTGAAACCACCATTCACACAAGTGCGCCTTCATAGAAAAATATGGAAATGTGGAAGAGGAAATTGAGAGAATGAGAGGAGAGACGGGTCACGAACAACAACAGCCTCCTATATGTAGAAAAAAACTCCATGAAGCTCCCAATGAGAGGTTTTAATGGCCTCTCCAATGGCCAACTTGGATGATAATCTCACTCTCTTGAAATTGGCTCACTAGCAGAGTAAGTGTGCACTCACCATGCAATGGACAAGGTAATGCTCTCCAAATGCCAAAGGAAAATTCACAAATGATCAAAATCCATTTTCATTCCTCATGGAATATTTTTATAACCCTCCTAAGGTCATATAAGGTCTAATTCATTCCCATATGCTTCCTCCACCTCATCCTTGATGTTTAGTAACCTCCATGCCACTTAGCCTTCTCCTCAACCCTTCATCTTCCACCAAATTCAAATGGTTGACACCTAGTCCCAAGTGCGCCCTATTGGAGGCTATTTTTAGCCTTGACATGTCAGGTTGTCATAGGTCTGAAATCATGTCTTAATTTTCATAGAATCTTCCATCATTGTTGTCATAAAGCGCATGGAATCTAGCTCCACATGGCACCTAGTTTCTTCCTAGACTCTTCCTCTTCTATGGGGAGTTAATCCTCCTCACCCATTTGAATCCTTAGACTCATGATATGTCATTTGATGAATCTTCACCTTCCAAGAACCTTCCATTACTCATAATTTCGAATTTGGGGTTAATTCATGACATGTGTAAGGAGGAATCTAGCCACCCAAGGCCCCCATGGACCTCCAAATGTCCTTATGAAGCAATGCAACTTTATTTTCTCCTTATTTATTATTTGTATGACCCAAATTAATGTGTCAATGATAAACTAAGTTTATCTCAGGTCTCGTAGCTCCCTTATTGTAATATTTAATGCGTCCTTCCCCAACCTAGGGAACTAGTAGGTGGGTGAAACATTGTCAACTAGTAGACCTATTGGAATGGGGACATGGCACAATATGAGAATTTGGTTCATAACTTCTTATCATCTTTATCCTTAAATTTCTCCTAACAACAGTCATACACCTAGATTTTAATAATGATAAAAATAATCTACATTTATCCCTATCACAATTAGAATAAAAAAAGTTAAGAAGTATCTGTTGAGTTTGATATGCAATCATGTGTTTAGATAATGTACCTTCAAGCGAACCAATGATACTTTCATCAATATGTATACATTTTTGGGTTCTTTGACATGAAGTTGCTAATGGAGGTAGGGAGGTTGTAATTGTACCATGTACCATATAACCCGGTTGGTCTAGCATTTCAATAGGATCTATGTTTCCTTCTCTCTCTTACTGGCGGCTAGATGGTGGAAATTGGCATCCGCTTGGAAGGTCTCAATAACATTGTATTCTCCATGCATACATTATACATGCATCATCTCTCTAACTTCATCATTCATAAAACCACAAGAGATTAAATCAACAATTGTGTTAGGTGGCCTTGATGTGCACCTACATTTTACACCTTGATCAGTGTCATGGGGTGCTTGTTCTTCAACTGTTGTGGAAATTGAATGCCCCTCAATTGAATGCTTCAATATTTCTTGTTGTGGATTGGTAAGAATAACTATGGAATCCTCTTAATTGGAATTAGTTGAGTATCCATAGATCACATTCAATTGGTCATGTCATTTATTTTCTTTGCTCTAATTTCTGCAAGGATTTCTTCGAGTATCTTCTTCCTTTCTGATTTTCTTGCTTGACTGTGTGGATTTCACATCACCACAATGAGCAATGATATATGTTGCTCCTCAATTGGAGATTCTCCAATATTAGTATTTTTCTTTCCCAATTGTGTCTATACTCGACCTCAATGATTAATGAGAAATATTTCCTTTGATGCCCCTCCATTGTAAGAAAACTAATGGTGGAGATGCTCTATGGTGCTCCTCAATAAGATATTCTCCAAGCTTGATATTCTTCTTGCTAAATTGTGTCTAGATACTCCAGCACAATTATCAATGAAATGTTTCCTTTGATTCTCCTCAATTGCAATAAAATCAATGGTAGAGATGCTCTATGGTGCTCCTCAATAGGAGATTCTTAAGCTTGATATTTTTCTTGCTTAATGGTGTCTAGATACTCCACAAGAATGATCAACGAAATATTTCCTTTGATTCTCCTCAATTGTATGAAAACTAATGGTGGATATGCTCTATGGCACTCCTTAATAGGAGATTCTCAAATATTGGTGTTTTACTTGCTCAATTGTATCTATACTCCACTCCAATGATCAATGAAATATTGCCTTTGATGCTCCTAAATTATAAGAAAGATAATGGTGTGGAATTGGATATGGGTTATGGTGTTTTTCTATTGAATTATAGAACCTTGTCCATTCTCTTTGGTATTTTGTGCTCTAAGCAATCCTTATACACTTGCGATAGGGATTATGAATGCAATTATCAATTTGTGCATTGTTATTCTAATGGAGAGAGTGAAAGCACTGTCTGGAACAAAGAATTGCATGCGGACTGTATTTTCCTTCAAACCTATTAGAGTGCCTCTCAGATAGGGATTGTTCCTATCTATACAGACACAAAACATGTACATGTTTTGTTCAACTAAAACATGTATGTGTTTTGTTCTAATAATGTTTAACATCATTTAAGAAGGTAGTTTAACACCCCTCTCTATGTACCTATAACCCATTAACACTCCCCCTCTATCTCTACCTCTAACCCCTTACCACTTCCTAGAGTCTTTCCCTTTACCTCTCTCACTCTCTCTCTAATACCCTCCTCACCCTACCCCACAATCACACCCCTAACTCTCTCTCAATCTCTCTCTTTTCTAGACATCCTACACACCCCCTTCCAGTGACCCCTCCCTCGTCTCCCTCTATACCCCCTCCTCTTCCTAAGCATTTATAACCCCCCCTATTTCCATATAACCGCCTTACTCCTCCCCAAAATTGTAACCCCCCTCTTCTCCCCTCTCTCTCTATCCTACTCATATCTTTCTCTATCTCCACCCTTCATGAAAGATTATCATTCTATGTAACTATCCATCCAAAGGGGTTAGTAAGGGTTAGGGAAACGGGGGGGTAGAGAGAGAGATATTGGGGGATAGTAAGGGGATAGAGGGGGAGTGTTAAGGGGTTAGAGGTAGAGACCGAGGAGGGTGTTAGGATATTGGGGGTAAGTGTATCATGGGATAAAGAGAGTGAGAGAAGGGGTTAGTAAGGGTTAGGGAGAGAGAGGGGGGGTTAAGGTTAGGTGTAGGTGGAGGAGTAGAGGAGTAAGAGAGAGTTAGGTAGGGGGTTAGAAAAAGTTACAGGGAAGAGGCGCACAGGGGTGGGGAAGAGAGAGAGGGGGGTTTAAGTTTCGAGGAAAGAACTTAGGGTGATTAGAGATAAAGGGGGGTATAGGTGAGGATATTGGGTGTTTTAGTGTGTGTGTGTGTGTGTGTGTGTGTGTGTGTGTGTGTGTGAGAGAGAGAGAGAGAGAGAGAGAGAGAGAGAGAGAGGGAGGGAGAGTGAGAGAGAGAGTGAGAGTGATCCGGATTTATGCGTGAACGAAATGAAAGAACATATACAGACTCATAATAACAGACATTTTGCAAAGACAACAAATATATAGTAAACACATATTCTATTAAATGGCGGAAATAGAACAGACTGTAATACAATTGCTAGAATGGTGGTAGCTATCTCTGAGAAGAGATGTGGCTGCTACGCTCATTCCTGCCAAGCTGAATGCAAAATGAGGCCAAAGGGTCCTATTTATAATAAGAATGAGGTGAGAACCCCAAAAGTCCAAAATGTAACCCTAGAAGATGAACCATCATAAAGTTTGCGGCCCCAAGGTGGTAAGTTGAACAGTCAACTTCCTGGGGTCATAACTTTTGCATACGATCTCCAATTTGGGCGTTCGATAGCTCGTTGGAAAGGTCTATCTAATATTTACAACTTTTGGTTGACTAAATGTATTTTAATGGAAACCATTTGGCCCCGAATCTCCAAAAAACGTTGTTTAAGGCCTCAAAACGGCCCCAAAAGTTTAGGACTCGAAAAACTACAGAAAAATAACTAGGAAACTGCCACAATGGACAATTGTTTTGAGCCAGTGGAATAGGTGGGTGGCCACCGATCTCCATCTAGATCAATCCTCCCTCCTTAGGAAGCAATGGTCTCCATTGCACCGAATCCCGTACCATATCTCGAACTGTGTGTTGAGTTGATCTCCTGGTGCGACATTTGTTGAAGTGAAGAGGCTGCTTTTCTTTGGCATCCCGAGAGGGCTGTAATTGCTGTATGGATGATTTGTTTTTGGAGGATCACCTTGAATGAGTGGCCTTGCATCGTAGAGGTACTTTGATAGATGAGGAAACAATGGCTCTGTCTTCTTCTTATGTCTGATGAGTAGAGACACCCTGTGCAAAGAGTGTGGAGGTCTCTGTGATCTTATGTTCTCCTTCAGACGCAATTGTGAAGAGGAATAATTTTCTGGTGTGGGATCTTATCTTCCTACCCTTCGAGACTGTAGCAGGTGCAACTGTATCTGGGATCCAGTAGAGTTATCCTCCCAAAGTGACAATGACACTGCGAGGCCCTGACTCATATACATCATGACGCTTCCACATATATGGTTGTCCTAAAAGAACATCACAGACTTCAAGTGGGGCCACATCACACAATACCTCGTCTTTGAAAGGCTTGATGCCATATGGTAGGAGGCATTGCTGAGTAATGCAGATACCTTGTCCTTGGCTTAGCCAACCGATGTTGTAAGGTTGCGGGTGTGGTGTTGTCGGAAGCCCCAATCTCTTGACAAATTCTGCTGAGATCAGGTTCTTTTGGTTGCCGTTGTCAATAACAAAATGTAGAGGCATCCCCTTCACCCACATCTGTGAGTGGAATAGGCTCTCCTCTGCCTCTAACTCTTCAGGATCCTCTAGTTGAATCTGTGCGGTAGCAACAATGGCAGTGGGGTCTGCATCAATGATCTGCCTCCCATTATGTGTGGCTGTGGCATTGGGTTCAGAATCAAAATCAATATCTGATTCTGAAGATTTGATCTCGACCACTAATGACTGCTTTGAGCGACATTCATCAGTGTTGTACCAAGGGATTTTATGAAATTCACACCACTTACCAGTGTCCTTCTTTGTCTTTCAATCTCCCTTCTTTGCTTGTGGCGGGGACTGGTTGTCATTTTCTTTTGCGATGTTCTATGGGCCAGGGTTTCCCTTGCCTTGCTTTTGCGGTGAATTCGCAGGTCCAGAGTCTTGCTTGTTCTTTTGTCGAAATTTCTCCTCGATTTTGACAACATACCGATAGGCGGATCCAAGTGAAGATATGTTGAGGAATTCCATCTCAGTTCGGATGTACTTATGTAGACCACTGCGATATTTCAGAATCAGGTGTCGCTCAGAGTCCTTGATACTCAGCTTTGTACGCAAGGTATGAAATTTGTTGGTGTACTCCGACACCGTCTGGTCCCTTTCTTGACGCGGAATGGTCCATTTTGTGTACTGGTCATCATAGTTTCCCACAGGGTAATACTATTCCCTGACGGCATCTATGAAAGAGGCCCAAGTGGGATTTGTTTCAAACATTCCAGACTCGTCTGATGAGTTTTGCTCACAATAAGTACCCCACCAATTTTAGACATGGGAGACTGCCTTAAGGAGCGCAAAGGTGATCTTTTCTCTGTCGAAAAAATTGTGGACAGAGAAATACCCTTCTAGAACATTCAACCAATTATCCAGGGCATCTGCATCAATATTTCCTTCAAATAAAGGAATATCAAAGTTAACTTGTACCTTGAAGGCAGTTGCATCCCCGAACCAGCTGCTTGTTGAAGATGCACTTACCGCAACCGGCATTCACCGAAGGATTTGGGTGAAACTATCCATCATCTCGTTCCTCTGTCGCTTGAGGGCTTTCTCGAGCAGCGACTTGATAGGATCTCCTGATCCATCATCTCTCTTTTCTTCCGCCATGAGAGGTCATTTGGGATGGCGAGAATGATCAAGTGAAACTAGTTCAAGACCAAACTCTCTGTACTCGGACCTCGTTGGGGACATGCGCCGAGAAACAATCAAAGAGCAGATTGCTCTGATACCACTGATCCAGATTTATGCGTGAACGAAATGAAAGAACATATACAGACTCATAATAACAGACATTTTGCAAAGACAACAAAGATACAGTAAACACATATTCTATTAAATGGCGGAAATAGAACAGACTGTAATACAATTGCTAGAATGGTGGTAGCTATCTCTGAGAAGAGATGTGGCTGCTACGCTCATTCGTGCCAAGCTGAATACAAAATGAGGCCAAAGGGGCCTATTTATAATAAGAATGAGGTGAGAACCCCAAAAGTCCAAAAAGTAACCCTAGAAGATGAACCATCATAAATTTTGCGGCCCCAAGGTGGTAAGTTGAACAGTCAACTTCCCGGGGTCATAACTTTTGCATACGATCTCCGATTTGGGCGTTCGATAGCTCGTTGGAAAGGTCTATCTAAGCTTTACAACTTTTGGTTGATTAAGTGTATGTCCATGGAAACCATTTGACCCCGAATCTCCAAAAAACGTCGTTTAAGGCCTCAAAACAGCCCCGAAAGTTTAGGACTCGAAAAACTACAGAAAAATAACTAGGAAACTGCCACAATGGACAATTGTTTTGAGCCAGTGGAATAGGTGGGTGGCCACCGATC
>LPNX010745409.1:2733-14809 GCA_001517045.1 Pseudotsuga menziesii
TTATAATAAAAATGAGGTGATAACCCCAAAATTCCAAAACGTAACCCTAGAAGATGAACCGTCATAAAGTTTGCGGCCCCAATTTAGTAAGTTGAACAGTCAACTTCCCGGGGTCATAACTTTTGCATACAATCTCCGATTTGGGCGTTCGATAGCTCGTTGGAAAGGTCTATCCAAGATTTACAACTTTTGGTTGGCCAGATGCAGGCTAATAGTAAACATCTAGCCCTAAATCTCCAAAAAATGTCATTTAGGGCCTCAAAATGGCCCCAGAAGTTTAGGACTCGAAAAATTGCAGAAAATTACAAGAAAATTATCAACATGAGAAACTATTTTGAGCGAGTGGAATAGGTGGGTGGCCACCTATACCCATCTGGATCATTCCTCCCCCCTTAGGAAGAAATGGTCTCCATTGCATTGAGTGCCCCCATCAAATGGGGAAGCTTCTGCTGAACTTGACTCTTAGTGAGCCACTTGCCTTGGTGGAGGAGTTGCCCTGCTTCGACAACTCGATATAGTTGGATCTTCTGCTAGCGGGTGCCTTTAACATGTCTATCCATGATCTGATCAATGGTTGCTTGTTCCATGCAGTCAGGATTAAGCTCTGTAGGTGTCAATTGTTCTGCCACATCTGAGGTGTCCAACAGTGGTGAAAAATATGGTCAAAGTAGTTCCACATTGAATACTGGGTGCAAGCCAAGGAATGGAGGAATGCTTAATTCGAAAGCATTATCACCAACTGCCTTGATGATGGTGTATGGCCCATATCGAAGTGGACGAAGCTTGCGATGAGGTCCTGTCAGCCTTTCTTTCTGTAAATGCAACCAAACCTTATCCCAACCTGGAACTTGTGTGGAACCCAATGTTGGTCATGTCGCTGCTTCTATTTAGTATTGGACTTATCTAGAATGTCATGGACCTGTTGGCGGATGTGATGGATTTTTTCAACAAATCTGGTGGCCTTATCAACCTCGGCTTGAGCATGGGAAGATTCCTCCTGTGTAGATGCAAGGGGTAGAGCTACATCAATCAGGGCCAATGGTTGGAAGCCCAAGCATGCCTGAAAAGGGCTGTGACCGGTAGAGCTATGCAGAGCTCGCTCATAGCTATGTTGAACATAAGGAAGGCTCTCATCCCATGTGTGGGGATGTTTATAATTGTACATTCTCAAAATATGCACAATCATTCAGTTGACTACCTCTGTTTGTCCATGAGTCTGGGGGTGGAAGGCAGTCGATTTGGTGAGCTTGGTATCCATCAAGGACCATAGGCTAGACCAAAAAGTGCTCAGGAACCTATTGTCCTGATCTGAAGTTATAGTCTGTGGTAGCCCAAAATGAACCCAAACATGCTCGAAGAATAGCTTAGTAGTGGCTTCAGCAGAGATGCTCTTCTTACAAGCTATCAGAATGGCCATCTTCGAGAAGTGATCCACAACCACAAAAACACAGTCATTACCATGCTTAGTTGAAGGTAGTCCTAACATGTAATCCATGGAGATGGATTCCCATGGCCCATTTGGAGTGGGAAGGGGAGTGTACAACCCTTGCTTTTTAATAGTTGGTTTTGCGATGGCGCAGGCAGTGCATGATGTGATATATCTGTCGACGTCTTGTAGGAGTTTGGGCCAATAAAAATACTTCTGCAAAACTGCCACTGTCTTCTCAATACCAAAGTGCCTTACCACTCAACTATAATGTGCCTCCCAAATCAGCTTGGCACGCTCGCTTGAAGGAACACAGAGATGGCCCAGGTGGCATAACAATTTTTCCTGAAGATGAAAGTCTGCAACTGGTGTACCTGCACATAATGATTGATAGATAGGGGTGATATTGGGATCATTTCCATATAGTTGAGGCCATGCAGAGGTCTCGTGGCCGCAAGAGTTGAGCATCGTGGTTAATGCCACCACTGGAGGTCGACTGAGGCAATTAGCGACTCGATTGGTGCTTCCCTTCTTATATTTAATGTTTAGGTGGAACTGCTGCAACTAAGTGGACCACTTTTGGTGGCGGTCATTCTGTAACTTTCCTTGGGTTTGCATGAATTGCAAGGGATTATGATTAGTGTGGATGAAATTTTCTTTTCCAAGGATGCAATGCTTCCATTGGCGGCAGGCTTGGACAATGGAGTACATTTCCTTGTCATAGGTGGGGTACTTGTGGACTGTATCTGAAAGTGTCTCACTGTGATATGCCATGGGATGGCCATGCTGAGTAAGGACCGCACCAACAGCGTAGTCTGAAGCATCTGTCTCGATCTCAAAGGGTTGTTGTAGATCAGGTAAGGTAAGGACGGGCGCGGAACATAGGCGTTGATTTAGGTCCTGTTGCAGCTGCAACATTTTCCCAAAATTCAAAAAATTTCGGGACCCTCCTTTTGCTTATATCGGTTTGATCTTCTTATTTGATTTGATCTAATGAGTCATCAAAAAAGACCTTTCTAATGCTTGAAACGATCCACTGTTTTTTTAAGCTTTGGTTTTTGCCTTTGAGTGCGTTTTTCAAGTGTTTGAATCGGAAGATTCTTTGTTTGCGCTCCCGTCATTGCGGAGAAATAATAAACTTTAGCCTCGATATTTGTCTTTGACGCATTTGTCTCAATCAGATAACTTTTGGTTTTAACATCGAAACATTTTGTTATTTCGTTCTCCGTAGTTGCGGACGACAGATTGTGAAGTCTCCCAATTATCACTTTGACTTTTTGGACCTCTCGTTGTTGTTTTCGCCGCTCCTTAAGTTTTGGGTTTCCGCCGTTGTGGGTGCAGAAAGAACTACCTTTTCGATCTTTAGTTGTTTTCTCGTCCGATTCAGAACTTACATGGTGGGGCGTGATGTCCTTTATGCTTCCGCCGCTGCGGATGAAAAAAGCACTAGCCTTTCGGTCTTTTAGTCGTTTTTTCTCCGATCTAGATTTTTGCCTGTCACGGACGGTGATGTCCTTTACAGTTCCGCCGTTGCAGCTCCCTTTTTCGCTATCGCTCCGATGTTTAATCTCATAAGCTCCGACGCGCTATTATTTTCTCCCGGCGGATAGCTTAGTGGTTTGGCCACCCAACGTTGCGGAAGGATTTTTGCTTGCGATCTCCGATCCTTAGAGTTCCGTCGTCCGATTTTTCCCCGCTGCTTATGGTTGAATATATATATATATATATGGGTTTGGGTTTATTATTCTATTACTATTTCCAACCGTTGTGATCTGTCACTCTCGTGTGCTGTCGTTCTCTCGAGCTCGCAAGGACCCCATTGTTGGTACCCTCGTTTCCAGGTGGCTCAACCGTGGAAGCTTGAAAGTCCTCTTGACCACACAGCGTTGCCAGGTAGGATCTTGTCACCTTTCCCGCTCCCTTCTATTGAGAATTTTGTTGATTTTTCTACGGTTAGGTTTTTCCACGGCCGTTTTTTCCTTTGGCCCTGTTCGTTACATGAATAAATAGTGGGGGTTTGTATCGTAACTGTTAGTGGGGGTGTTTTTTGGCCCATAGGGTATTTTACTCTGTGGCTGCATATTTTCGACCCTACGCTTAGTGGTTGGGGAGATTGGTGCAGACGACCGTTACGCTATCTGCGCCAATCGGCCCCATTTGATGATAAGTCGATGGAGGATGGTTTATCATGGCCTCCCTGTGGTGCTTGGACTGGTTGCCCATTTTTAAGGCTACCCACATCCTCAAACCAGATCCGCATTTCCCCGCGTTACTTCAAACGACCCATTTCATTGTCTCTTTCGAACCCGAGCCGGTTGGGGGTTACATAACACAACGTAACCTTATTGACCATAGATTCGCGCAGGCAGTTTGTTTCCTAAAAGCATGCCATTGAAAAAACTTGCATAAGTTCTCCTGTCACCCAACGCCACGCGATGATCATGGCACTCGCAGAGAGCTCGAGGTCTCTTCATATTAATGTAGATTTATTCCCCGCTCGAGATTTGTTATAGAACTGTTTTAGCATTAGACAACATTGTTAGCTTTGCACATATTTGCTTCGGTTTTGTCCGTCATGTTAAACATAGAGGAAGTGAAACACTGCACATTGTGTCTCAATGTTTGCAACTTAGCTGGAAAGGGCCTAATGATGATAATTGCATGTATAACAGGGAGATTCTGAACTCAAAATGTCGAAGCGACAAAAGAAGAAGGCACCTGTGGTCGAAGAAGACCTCGACGTGGAAGTTATCACCAAAACCGAATACATCTATGAGGACACCAAGTGTATATTTGGTGTAGAGCCTGAGTACCATTGGGGAGAGATATACAGGTTGATCACGCGTCGAGAGGTGCCTGATATGGGCTTGGAGGAAGAAGGCATATACGCCAATATAGAGAGATCTTCACTGATGAAGATTGCCACAAGACTAGAGCTCTTCCCGTGCTCTAAAGTGATTGGTTGGATTCTGCCCCGGGCAGATGTAACCACTATGATCCCGGAAAATGTAGAAAAACAAGGCTATGTTGCATATAGCCCAGGATATGTAGCCATGGCCTACCACTTGCCAGAAGCACAAGTATTTTTGTCTGATGATTGGCTAAAAAACATTAGAATGGACCTTGTTGAGACCCTTAAAAGAATGTTGTTGTTTGGAAAACATTTCAGAACCAGGCCTATGGGAGAATATGACATAGCGAGCTTAAGGGCCCCATACAGGTTTATTGCCTTGATGCTTAACAAGATTTTTGGGAGAGCTCATGGCAAGAGCTTCAAATTGGTGTGGATGCCCATTATTTTTTATGTTGCGACCCAGGGGACCATTTTCAACTGGCCCAACATAGTATCAAACAGTCTTTCAGCCTGTATGGCCTCAGCCTTGGGAGGAGTGTCCCAGAAGAGGTCTGAGTTTTACATGAGTTCCATACTTATTGATTGTATACTATGCAATCAACCTTTCCCCGGCCTAAGGTTCATTTGGGACAGGGAGAGGATGCCTGTTTATTCTGCGTACAAGCCACTATGGGCGCACAAGTACCACGGTCACTACCGAGAAGTCTGTGAACAATTTATCATGCCATTGTATACTCTCATTTTCCTGAAGCAATGTGACTGCATGTCAGAAGAGGCATTGCAGGTAATTGAAGAATACGTAGATTATTATTTGACCTAGGATGGCCTCTACTCCAGAATGTTTGGAGGTTCCAGAGCACCCTCCCTACTACCCAAATACGTCACTGACTACATCATTCATTAAGAGGCGGTTAGGCAAGTCTTCCTGGATGGCATAGAAAGCTTTTTGTTTGAACATAAGAAGGCTTCCTATCCCCCTTTTCCTTTCAAGTTAGGAATTTATAGGTTTACCAGAGTGAAGAAAGCAGATGAGTTTGTAGAAGAGTTGGAAAGGTTTCATTTTGGTGAGATGCCCTTCCATAGAAATGACTCCCACAGTAAAGTGGCTGAACACTGCAAAGAGAACAACATCCATTTCAAATACACCCACCATTGGGAGAGAGAAGAATCTGTCTTCCGCAGTGCATTGAATATAACAGCCTTAAAAAAAGGTTCAAGAACAAGATCACCACCAAAGGTGGGAAGGGGTATGAACAAGCAAAAGCCGATGAAGAAGCTAGGAAAAGAGATGAAGAAGCCCAAATATTGGCACAAGAGGCTGCAGGGTGGCTGCAGACAGAAGAGGAAGAGAAAAGAAGAGTTTCCCAAGAAGCAGCCAAAAAGGCGAAAGAAGATGCGAGAAATGAAGAAGAGGAAAAGAAAAGGAAGCTCGATGAGGAGCTTAAGAGACAGGAAGCAGAGAGGCTAAAGCTGACTCAGACAAAGACAGAATAGTTAGCCTCTGACATAGCTGGAGGTCAGACCCAGGACGTGGAGAACCCCAAGGTTCAGGACCCAGAAGTACCTGTTGTCAGCACACCTGGACAGTCTATGGTCCCTACATTTAAACTGGTCCCCTTTGAACAGAAGAAAGGGGAAGAAATTCTTGATTTTAATACTGTTTTCTATGACAAGGAGACAAAGAGGATAGTGAAGAGAATGGAAAGGAAGGTTGAAACAGGAGGTCTACCCAGAAAGATGATAACGGATACAACCATGGTATATGGGACAGACCGAGATCCCCTATTCACCATTAGAGCTGGAGCTGCATTGATCCATGCCTCGGAGGATAATGTGGACAAAATCATGATGGATCTGGAGCAATCCAAGAAGTCTTCTTCTCAGCTTAAAGACACATTAAGAAAGGAGAGAGAAGAAAATAGTAAGCTGAAGAGAAAATATGAGGACATGCAAAAAGAGATGAGGTCTTCAAAGGATGAACTTCAGGTTCTCCAAGCAGAAAGGAGGTCTATGGAAACTACACAAGAGTGTCTAGAGAGAGTGCAACAAGAGTATCAAGAGCTAAGGGTGGAGAAGGAGCAACTACTGGGAAAGATAGAAGACTTAGAGCTGCAAAAGACCACCTTGGAGGCAGGTGAGAAGCGAGCTCAAGAACAAGAGATGAGACTTCAAGAGCAGATTTCTTCTCTAACAACTGCATTAGAGGAAGCAAAAGAGCAGTAGGTTAACATCCAACCTTTTAAGGAACATGTGTTGGCACAAAAGGCCAAGATGCTTTAGCTACAGATCGCCATGGAAGAAGAGAGATGCAAAGTTTTGCAAGTAGATGGCCGATTAGAGGAAATTCTGGAGACTTTCTCTTATTTTGTTGATAGATCTCAGGACGTCCTAGAAGTCCTGATAGCAAGAATCACAAGGCTGGAAAATAATGAAGAGACTCCTGCAGAGCTGCCCTCGAAGGATTGACAGGCCCTGAAGAAGGATTATGACTTATTAGAGTTTGTTATCAACGCAGCAGAAGATTTTAAAAAAGCTGTTAGAAAGACAAAAGGAGCATGCACAGAATTCTTAAGAAGTCTCCTGATTACCTATAACCGGTGCCAAGTAGAAGCTGAGCAGAGGCTAGACGTTTTCCCAGACCACAACTCATTTGTGGAGATTTTACAGAAGAGTTATCAAGAGGAGGAAGCAAAGATACAACACATTACGACCCTCGATGACCAGATCTTAAGGAGTGAAGTAGATCATTCTACCATCAATGTGCAGCTGTTGGAGGATCAGTTGCGTTTGAGTGCGGCTAGAATTGAGGCCATCAAGAACCAAGCTGCGAAGTTCGAAATAAACATTCAATTTTTGGAACCTTGTGCGTTTGAAGGCATGGTCTCTGAGGCTTTGGCGTGGAAGAAATTTCTAAACACTCAAGTGGGGCCCTCCTCGTGAATGATCATTCACTTGTGTAATATGTAACATTTTTGTAAACACTTGATGTAAGTGAGATATTGGGAGGTGAAGAGTTGGGGATCCCAAAGGTTATTTGTGGGCAGCCCAACAGTCTCATGTTTTTTGTATAAATATAGGAGACTTAGAAGAACAAGGGGCTTTTTCCCAGTTAGACATGTAAAGAGATATTGTAAGAAGAACTATTTTTTTTTTTGCAATAAAGAATCATTGTTTGCCTATTGGAGAAAGTTTGGTGTGAGGTTCAAATGCCATGCTATGGATTGGTGAAAGATGAACTATTTCATTTTTTCCAGTTTTAGTCCATTAACTATGAGATCGTTCTAACTCTTAGAGCCTATGTTCTTGTTTGAATGATTTCAGGTTTATTCTGTGAAATTACCATCGTGAGTAATGTATGTTGGTCATAAAAAATTGCCTATCTAATTGTCTAAATATATTTAATCGTTCATGTGTTGTAGGAAGGAATATCAGCTATGTGTAATTTCTCTTTATAATGCATGCACAATACACATTACTCACAAATAAGCTACAATTTGGCTCCCCGAGGATAGACAGATAAATAGATAGTTAGTTTTGCTTTACTATTGCATATGTGATTGAGATGCTTGTGAGTTATAAGACGAAAGGTAAGCACCTGCGCATCACGTTGTGACTACTCCTTGCGTCCTTATCACCCTGCATTGTTAATTAGGCATGTGCCTTTCATACTTTAAGTCAAAATACAAAAACATACACGGTGGACCGGGCCGCAAGTGGTAAACCTTTTTGTTACTTGACCTACGGTAGCCAAACCGTAAACCGGATGGCTTCCCTATACCAAACAGTCACGGGCTAGTTGGGAACGTTGACTGGGGATAATCCCTTGCTGTTGTTGCCTGCGAGTTTCCAGGCATCAACAAATCCTCAAATGCATGTTGTTGTGGCTTGGACCAAATGAACTTGGCCATAGATCCCCCTTTTGTCACCTGGGTAATGGACCAAGCAATATTAGAGAATCCCAACACAAATCTGCGATAGAAGTTTGCAAGGCCTAGGAAGTTGCGAAGCTCTGTGAGATTTGTCGGGGTCGGCCAATCGTGAATGGCTTTGATCTTGGCCGAATCTACATGAACTCCATGTTTGTCCACAATGTATCCTAGATACTGAACCCTTTCCATGCCAAATGAACACTTCTCTAGATTGGCGTATAACTTGTGTTGTCATAGGGTGCTGAGGACCTGGTGGATATGTTGGAGATGTTCTGCCCATGTTCTACTATAGATGAGGATATCATCTAGATATACGACCACAGAGGAATTAGTGAATGGATGTAGAATGTCATCCATCATCCTCATGAAGGCTGCGGGAGCATTAGTCAAGCCGAAAGGCATGACCAACCACTCAAAAAGGCCTTCCCGAGATTTGAAGGCAGTCTTTTAGACATCGGACCGCTCAATCGACACTTGATGATAGCCAGACTTCAGGTCAATATTGCTGAAATAATTGGCCCCCTTGAGTTGATCGAGGAGGTCATTAATCCGGGGAATGGGATACCGATTCCGGACTGTGATCTTGTTTAGAGCTCGGTAGTCAACACAGAGTTTCCATGTACCATCTTTCTTCTGTACCAGCACAATTGGGCTCCCACAGGGTGAGGAGCTAGGTCGAATGTGCCCCTTTTGGATTAGCTATTTAATCTGGTGTTTGATTTCTTCATTCTCCATGAGGGAATGCCTGTAGACTAGACCATTAGGTAAAGGCACACTAGGTATCAAATCAATGGAATGCTTGACTTGACAATGTAATGGAACCCCAACAGGCGTGGTGAAGAGGTCTTTGTATGATTCCACAATCTTGTCCACCTGTTTCTGCTGCATAGAGGGATTCTGTGTGGAGGCGGTGGATGTTGCTGTGATCTTTCATTCCTCCTCAGAACGAACCATGAAGAGTACGAATTTACCTATCTGGGAGATTACCTTCCTACACTCTTTTGCTGTGATGAGAGACACTGCAATAGCAGGAAGTGTCTCTGGTATCCTATAGATTTTATTTCCCAAAGTAATAATGACACTACGAGGCCTAGACTCATACACAGCATGGCGTTTCCACATATATAGTTGACCTAAGATAACATCACAAACTTCAAGTGGGGCAACATCACAAATTACCTCATCTTTGAAGGGCTTGATACCGTAGGAGAGACAACACTGTTGAATGACGCAGATGTCTTGTCCATGACTCAGCCAGCCAATGTTGTAGGGTTGGGGATGTGGAACTGCTTCAATCTTTTGACGACCTCAACTGAAATGAGGTTCTTCTGACTACCATTATCGACAATGAAATGTAGAGGAGTCCCCTGCACCCATAGTTGTGAGTGGAAGAGGCGCTCCACTTCCTCTGGCTCCTCTGACTCTTCTACCTGGATCTTTGCAGTTGCTATGGTGGCATTAGGTTCTACATCAATGATTTGATTGCCCCTTTCTTGCTCTGCATCAGTGTCTGAGTCAAAGTCTGGATCCGGGGATTTTTTCTTGGCCAACAATGACTGCTTTGAGCAGCATTCATTAGTGTTGTGCTAGGGGCTTTTATGGAACTCGCACCACTTGTCGGTGTCCTTCTTCGATTTCTCGTTACCCTTCTTTGTTTGTGGCTTTGACTGGATGTCGGGACTTTGACCATCCTTTCTCTGTCCTCTGGATTGTGAGTTAGGGCCACTTTTTCCCGACTTCTACTGCTGATTTGCAGACCCAAAATCCCGCTTATTCTTTTGCTTAAACTTTTGCTCGATTTTGACGCCGTATCGGTAAGCTGCTCCTAGTGAGGATATGTCCAGAAAATACATCTCTGACTGAATGTACCGGTGAATCCCACTTTGGTATTTTAGAACCAAGTGTCGTTCGCAGTCTCTAATACCCAGCTTTGAGCGCAGGGTATGGAATATATTAGTATACTCCATCACCGTTTGGTCTCTTCCCTGGCGCAATGTCGTCCACCGGGTGTATTGATCATCATAGTTTCCGACAGGGTAGAATTCCTCTTTGACGGCATCAACAAAATATGGCCAAGTGGGTTCTGTTTCAAATATCTCAGCGTCATCCTTTTCATGCCTCTCGCAGTACTCATCCCACCAATCTTTGACATGGGGGAGGGACTTAAGGAGCGTGAAGGTGATCTTTTCGCTGTCGAAATTTTTTTGAATAGAGAAGTAACCCTATAGCAGACTTAACCATTTTTCCAAAGCATCTGCATCTATATTTCCTTGAAATAAGGGGATGTCAAAGTTAACTTGTACCTTGAAGGGAGTCGCACCCTCGAAATGGCTGCTTGTTGAAGGTGCGTCCGTTGCTGTTGGCATTCTTCGAAGGATCTGGGCGAAGTTATCCATCATCTCATTCCTCTGTCGTGTGAGGGATTCCTCGAGCAACATTTTAATAGGATCTCCTGCTCCGTCATCTCTCTTTTCTTCTCCCACCATCTGAGGCTTCTTGGGATGATGAGAAGTATTTTCCCCAAGCTCAACTAGTTCGAGACCCAGCTCTCGATATTCAAATCTCGTCGGGGACATGCACCGAGAAACCACAAGGGTAGAGAGCTATGATACCACTGATCCGGATTTACGTGACAACGAAATGAAAGAGAATATATATTCAAATGCACAGATATATATGGCGATCAACACAGTAATACAGTGAACTCAGATTCTATTAAATGAATGAAATAGAACAAACTGTAAAACAAAAGTAGCTAGAATGGTGGTAGCTGTTTCTCTGAGAAGAGACATGGAGGATACACTCACTCGTGATAAGATGAATACAAAATGAGGCCAAAGGGGCCTATTTATAATAAGAATGAGGCGAGAACCCCAAAAGTCCAAAACATAATCGTAGAAGATGAACTGTCATAAAGTTTGCAGCCCCAAGGTGGTAAGTTGAACAGTCAACTTCCCGGGGTCATAACTTTTGCATACGATATCTGATTTCGGCGTTCAATAGCTCGTTGGAAAGGTCTATCTAAGATTTACAACTTTTGGTCAAAAAAATAGTTGTTGATATCAACCATTTGGCCCCGAATCTCCAAAAAATGTCGTTTACGGCCTCAAAACGACCCCGAAAGTTTAGGACTCAAAAACTTGCAGAAAATTACAAGAAAATTGTCAACATGAGAAACTATTTTGAGCCAGTGGAATAGGTGGGTGGCCACCTATACCCATCTGGATCAGAAGGGGCATCTACTTCGATCATGTCTCTGTCCTATTGGAGAGCCCTTGGTTCTATTGAGATCAACTGTCCTACTACTTTGAAATCTTTTGATGGCCGTGGATTCGAACCTTACGAATTGTTGTCATCTTTGTTCGTAGAGTTGGGGGGCGAGTCTGTATCCATTCAAATTGAAGTTGATGATGCACCATTATATTATAATATTTTATTGGGATGGAACTGGTTTTATGTTATGCACGTCTTTGCATCTTCTATTTTTTCGTTTAGTCCAGTTTCCACACCAAGGAAAGACTGTTACCATCAACCAACTAAAATTTTCATCCCCCTACACCAATTCTAACTCTGTGAATAATGTTCCACTTTTAGGATCTTCTATCCCTCAGTATCAGAACATAGGATTAGGACTTCTTAAAGACTCTTCACTTATGGGAGTATTTTCGTTAAAATTTCCCACTCCTCCTTCGTAAGTTGCTTCGATTAATATGATTTTTACGAACAATAACACTGCATTAAAGGGAAAATCAATTGATGATTCAACTTCCTTAACTCCACTTAAAGTTGTTTATCATGCAATTGGATTTGCATATGATGACTACATCCCTAATTTTAATCTTTTAGTAGCATCAGACCCTTATCATG
>LPNX010745430.1:2886-23333 GCA_001517045.1 Pseudotsuga menziesii
TTGCAAAGCGATATTAAAATAAGTAATTTTGAGACACATTAATAATGTGATAGTGGATGTTTAATAAGCGTTATGTTGCATTGTGATGTTTAACACAGTTTATGTTGCATATCATAATTTTATGTTTCATTATGATGTTTATCAAGGTTTACGTTTCACTACGACATTATCAAGGGTTATATCACATTACAACATTAAACCATGGTTTGTTACAGTGTTTGGTTGGTATATGTCAACACAACCAAAGATGTGACACATTAATAATGCGAGAGTGGGAGTTTAATAAGCGTTTTGTTGCATTGTGATGTTTATCACAATTATGTTACATTAGCGACATTGATCAAGGGTTTTGTCACATTGTGATATGTCTTACTAATTGTAATATTGCGACAAATTATTTAAATGATATCATGTAATTAATTACAAATCGATATTAAAATAAGCAAATGCGAAGGTATTAAATAATAAAGTATGCTTAACATATAAAATAAATAATATTGGATATAATTAACTTCCTGATATATTTTTCATATATATTATAGGGAAGAACATTGTATTAATAATATTTTACCTATATTATGTTTTATTTAATGTTTTATATTAATTAAATAATGTGGTAATAAATAAATGATATTATTTATTAAAATTAATTAAACAATATTATTTCTAACAATACTTTATGTATGTCGAAATAGAACATGAAAACCATTGCATACATAGCTAGACCCAACTATGAAAAAAACTTACAATCCAACATTACAATGAATTACTTAATCTCACAGAACTGATTAGGGAATGATTTGATAATGCAAGATGACAATTACACAGCTTTTGTACTATTAGAATCTAATAATACCTTTCACCAACATATTATTCTTTGATTAAAAATCCTAACGTTGCGATGTGACAAACCTTTCACCAACATATTATTCTTTGATTAAAAATTATAACGTTGCGATGTGACATTTTCAATGAAGATTATCATAACCATTTGGAAACCTCGGACGCCGTATTTGAATGCTTGCATTCCCCAATGTCTTTGTCACATTATGAAATTAAAGAAAGGGTATGTCACATTGTCACAATTTGGCTCACGATTTGATGTGAGATCTTCATATGTTCTGTGACACAATACATAATATAGATAAAAACGTAGTAATGAACATATATTGACTTGGTACATCAATAATATGGTATGGAACGTTATGGCTAGGTTACTATGAATTTGTGATGATATACTTTATTACATTTGTTTATAACATGTGAATTAAATACCTTCTTGTTAATTACCATATTCAATACTAGCAACAACCACATTAAATTAATTACTGTGTCTAAATAACCTCGTTATTTTATGTTTACTTTAATAAAATTATATAAATAACATACTATATTTCATTAGTTTCACATCATTATTTTGACCATTAACCATATTTTGAACAACACAACCATATATTATCATAACCATTGTGGTATGTAGTAAAGACACATAAACCATCATGAACATTGCATCCCAACATAATCAGAACTATAGTTGTTTCCAATGTGACGAATGATGTAATTTATCATAACCCTTTGTGAACCTCCTACATAGTATTTGAATGCTTGCGTTCCCCAATGTATTTGTCACGTTGTGAAATTAAACAAAGGCTATGTCACATTGTCACAGTTTGCGAGGGTTTGCGAGGGTTTCATGTCACATCTTCGTATGTTTTGCGACATAATACATACTCAAAAGAAAAACGTTGGTTATGTCACATTGTGACGTCGATCATCTTCATTCTAATAATAATGAACATATGCTGACTTGGTACATCAATAACATGGTATGGAACATTATGGCTAGGTTACATTATGAATTTTTGATCATATCTGTTATTAGGTTAGTTTATAACATGTGAATAATAAATATTGGATATAATTAACTTCATGATATATTTTTCATATATACTATACAGAAGAACATTGTATCAATAATATTTTAAGAATATTATGTTTTATATTAATTAAATAAAATGGTCATAAATATATTTAATATTATTTATTATATATTATAATTAAATAAACAATATTATTTCTATTAATACTTTGTAGATATGTCTATGCACACCGGTTACTAGCAACAACCACATTAAATTAATAATGTGTCTCAATACGTCTATAGGCGTAAATTTAGGCAAAGGCCTACTTAAACAAGCCCAGTACAATAGAGAAAACCAATGATACAAAAAATTATGAAACTCTACACCCTATATTTAACTGTAGAAGACTGTAAAAAACATTGACCTGCAAGCCACTAAAAAAACTTACCTCTCCATCTTCTCGCTTAACCTCTTCATTTTTTATCTGCTCTTCTCCTGTCAGAAACAGTAGAGTTCTTCAGCTCCAAATATTGGAATCTACCTTTCAAGATAATGATCAGTTTACCAGTGAGATATCTAAGGACATGTTTTGTATTTCAAAATAAAGTATGCTGCCATAAGCCTTACCCCCATCTTCTTGCAAATATGAAGTCCAAAGTGTAAGATTGTCTCTTAGTAGCTGCATTATTAATGTGCTATCTTTATAGGACTCTTCACTAAGAGCATCAAGTCCTGATACTGCTTCATCAAATGCTTCTTTGGCCAAATGACACGCTCTGAAACAACCCACAAAAGTTTATTGTGCCACAAATAAAAACCCCCAGTCATAAAACCTCAGACACAAATTTCAACTTGCATTCAAATAAAAAAAAACTAGTTTTCAAAGTCAATTCCATTCAAATAAAAAGTACTTAAGCTGCGAATGTCAAATCAAGAATCCACAGAATTATCGCACCTCTCAGTAGAGTTGAGAATTTCATAATAAAACACTGAGAAATTCAGATTAAGGCCAAGCCTGATGGTATGAGTTGGAGGCAAATCTGTGGTTGTAGTGCTTGAAGCAGTCTGAAATATTACAAAACGACACAACTAAGAATAGACAAATACACGCATAAAAATGAATAAACCCTTTCTATCACCTCTATTAAATCTAAACTTTACTAAATTAGTAAATAGATCCTTGCAAAACAATCTCAATTGAAAGGAAGTGGTTTCAATGCATCACCTCGTATGCTTTGAGAGCCTGATCAGCAGTTTCTTTCCTATCATTACCAGTTTTGAACTCGGCAAGATAACGATAGTAATCTCCTTTCCTGTTATGATGGTGAAACGATAGAATAATCAGTAACTAAATGAAAGCATAGCTATCTGCAAATGGAAACCGTATATTAAACATAAATAATAGGTCATGCTAGAAAAGAGTAAATAATACATAAGCACGAATTTTATACATGTAAGATGATTGATTATAGCTGAAATTTATTCCAGCATAACCAATGCCAGGAATTTCCACATTTCCTATATCAGCTTAAATTCATCTGCTTCTACTTGAAGACTATAAAATAACTTACATTTTGTAATAGAACACCATATACTCTCCAGAGCTAGAAAATGGAATAAGTTGTTCATCAATAATATTTAAAATGTCATCATAGATTCTAGACAGCTCTGTCTCAACTTTATGGCGATAATCCCTGATTCGCCTTGCATTCACCTCATTACCCTTGGCCTCCTCTTTTTGTTCAATGGAGGACATAATTCGCCAGGAAGCTCTCCTGGCACCAATAACATTCTTATAGCCAACAGAAAGCAGATTTCTTTCTTCCACTGTCAGTTCAACGTCTAATTTGGCCACTTTCTTCATTGAATCCACCATTTCTACAAAAACAGAAAAGTTCATCCATACAAAAATATTAGGTCACTAATCTGGGAAGGAATACCTCGTAATAGCGATGCAATTCTTTGACAACAACAGAGTATTATGGCCTTGAAATCCTATAATTCACATAATTCATCTGCGTGCAATTCTCTAGGAGGTTGAGATTCAGTAAGCTAATTACAGTAAGATGGTGCCATTACTGGTAAATAAAAGTTTGCAGCGCTGCATAATGAGCTGCAGAAATTATTTTAAAACTCACAAATGCTATCAAATCATCTGAAGACAACTAGCTAAGCAAATATGCAAGATAATTTTTGCATCCATTAACTACAACAAGACTCACTAATCACAAACTATTCCATAAGCCTGAGGGTTGGCTCGAGCAGTTATAAACTAAACATGAAACATAAGATCTCTGCCCAAGGTGGGAAGGAAAGGTCTTGGGTTCAACTCTCTTCATCATCTGATGAAGGTCATAGGTTCAACTCTTTTCTCTTTTCATCATCGCAGGGTTAGGTGTTTGTAACAACTTGGAACTTTAGGGCCCGGTTGTTTACACTGATTACCACCTGTCAACCGTGGTGATTTCACCAGGAAGAACAGAGAGGCAATGGCCTATAAAAGCTAAATACTCCCGACAATTATATTATACAAATACAAACCATAAATTTCTTTAAGTCCTTCCAAAATCCAGATCGTTCCTAATAGGTGAGGCAACGGATAGTAATTAATCTTAAAAGTGATACAGTTGAAATAAAAAATAAACGGCAAGGATTATAAACTGGTTTTTTCTGTAATAAATGTAACTATTTATATTCTTCTGCAATAAAAGTGACTATTTATATTCTGTAATAAGAAGTAATATAAAATACAGAAACATACTCAGCAGACAACATTTTCCATCAGTACTGTGAATCAGACTTAAAGGCATCCAGATTTTCTTATATCATTAAATGCATAAATGCATCCAGATTTTCTTAAAATACTTTCAACAATTAAATGCAATATTGTCAACAAGAATTTCACTCTATATTCAAAAAAGAAAAACGTAGACCTTCCTACAACGATTTAAATTTGAAGAAAAACCAGAATACAAACAAAAGGGAACTGTGAATTTTCCAGATAATGAATTAGTGAAGCCAGAAAAATGTTTACAAAATATAAAAAGATTGAAAATTGGAAAAAAAATCAAAGAAAACGCACTGGAATTTTGCGTAGGTTGTCGCCGCAAGAAAACAAAGTAAAAACATCATAACATACCGGAAAAAACATTTTAAGTTAAAATTCATCTTACCGTCGTATCGTTCGGGCTGCTTGGCAAGCTTGGCCATGTATACATGGTTTTCCCTCTCCATCTCGAAAACCTTACGAAAAATATCCCGAAATGCAGAATCGAAACCCCGAAACTGATTTTTTAGCGAACAGGAACAATGCTTGCAGCAAACAATCCCAATACAAAATGAGTGTAAGATGAGCAAGACAGTTGACGAGTCTCGATGTTAAGACACTCCGATGTTATCTTTCATGCCTGAGAAAGCTGGAATATACTCGAAAAGCTGCAAAATGCAAAATAGTTTATAATATTCCTCCATAAACATAATTTTTAAAATAGTTTTTCATTTTTATTTATTTGTTGAGGAATTGCTATCGAGATGGATTGGAACTTTGGATTGTTGGCTCGTTAAAACTGTATTGTAACTTTGAAGTATTACTATCATCTTAGTATTAAACATCGTTAAACTCATAAGCATGAATAAACTCAATAGTCTTAGTATTACTATCATCTTAGTATTAAACATCGTTAAACTCATAAGCATGGATAAACTCAATAGTCTTAGCACCCGACATTGCAATAGAGTTTGATAGAGCTCTTCCAAACGACCTATGGCTGCATGCATGCTTTGAAAACTTGCTAAGTGTTCATCATTTCAAAAGTTGAGGGCGTATTAGGCGAGTTATACCTTCATGAGATGTAGCTGCATTATGGACACTTATTTCTCTCATGAGTGAGGTTGGTCGAGCTCTCCGTGTTTTCTTGGCATGCTTCCAGCACGATCTGCAAATTGTGTTTGTAGACTGGAATATAGCCAAAAATAGTAAATTGTGCTACAAAACTGTCAAAAATAGTAAATTGTGCTACAATTAAGGAAACTGAAAAACTGCCAAAAATAGTAAATTGTGCTACAATTAAGGAAACTGGAAAACTGAAAGAAACAATGGTGGGGGTCCAAGAGGAATAGGTGGGTGGCCACCAATATCCTCCTCGATGAGTTCACAACCTGAGATCCTCTTCTATGGTATTTAATGCAAATGCATAAAATTAATATGGTGTATGTTCCACGTTTTTGTAGGATTCAATCCACTCATTTAAATCATGACTTTTAGTGTTCCATTTGAACTCTAGATATTTTGGTTCCTTTTCTCTTTCACCCTCTTCAATCTTGGAAGTAGCTTCGAATTCTATAAAAATCACACATCTACTATAAATTGTCTTCCTTGTGACCACATTCCACAACTTATACCTTTCACTCCATCTTTGCACCTGATGAAGATGCATTTCTCATACTTGTTGTTAAGTTTTTTTTTATTATTATTATCTTTGGATACATGCACAAAGGCATCACACCCAAAGACTCTGAGATGTGAAAAATAGGTATTCTTCCCAGTCCATGCCTCATATGGAGTCTTTTAGATCAGATCCATCAACAACGAACTATTCACCAAGTAACATGTTGTGTCAAATGCATCTAACCAGAATTCATGTGCAATACCTACACCACTAAGAATGATCCTTGTTTTTTTCCATTAAAATTTTATTCATTCTTTCAACAACCCCGTTCATTTAAGGCATGTATGGATTTGTGTTTTCTTGAGCTATATCGTGCTATCTAAAGAACTAGTCGAACCCCTTACTATATAATTCTCCTCCATTATCAGTTTTCAGCATCTTGATCTTTATGCCAATCTAGTTTTCTACAAGAGATTTAAAATCTTGGAATATTTCAAAAACCTCAGATTTATTCCTCAAAAAATACAACCATGTCATTGTGGAGAAATCTTCTATGAAAGAGACATAATACTAGGAACCTCTTAGTGAATGGACTAGTACTAGTCTAAACACCAATATTTATTAACTATAGTATTTCATTGGCCCTCGTAACTCTATATGGGAAGCTTACACGACTATGTTTACCATTAATACAATGTTCACATGAGTGTACTTCTAAAGTAAAATCAAGGATACCTTTGAACATACCTTTGCTATGCATAACACGAAGACCTTTCTCACCAATGTGTTTCATTCATTGATGCCATAACATGGTCAAGTCATATAAACAATAAGATATGGTATTGGATTCAAGAAAGACTATAATTACACATCTATTGCTATTTTTTCTTCCCAATATCTTTTAAATTGTTCTAGTATGTACTCCTCTCATTAATACCATCGCTCCTCGCATAATTTTCAACAAAATTTTCAATACAAATTGCACACCTTCATTTCCTATCTTGCTTACATATCAAATTTCAATTCAAACCTAGAATATGCAGCACCCGTAGAAGAGTTCATATCCTTCCACTTTCAGTATTAGTCAAATTTTACTTCGTTCGATAATCTTGGTTAGTGAATCATCCTCTTAGAATAACATCACCACCATCATATTTCTCATATTCATAGAGCCCCTCTATGTGTGGTGTCATATGATACGTTACACCAGAGTCGATCGACTAAGAGTCATGATCTGACTATGTACTTGTCAAGGCCAATACACATCCCTTTTCTCTTTATTCGAAGGCTTACCTTGATTCAACTATGCTTCGTCATATCCTTTGCTCTTCTTAACTCTCGTTGACTTATAATATTTCTACATTGCCAGTATTTTCTCGTCGTCAGTCCAAGGGAATTAGATCTATTCTTATATCTATCCTTCAACTTTGATTTTATACCCGAGTTTTCACCTTTTCAATATAGAGACAACCAAGAAATGGATAGATATTTCCAATGAGATGCATAAAAAATAAAATACAATAGTTACAAAATGCACTTTCTTATGCAATGTTCCTTCAAGAATTACGTCATCTATGGCCTATAAGGCACACAAACACATGGTTGGAGTAGATTTATAAAATGTGTGAAAACAAGATAAATAATGAAAAGACATTAATATATAAGATATATTACTTATATTTAAATTATAAACACTTATATATTCCTAAAAGTGTAAGATTATCTATTGATTTTAATATATAATTTTCATTATTGAATGTACAAACACAATGTGCAATAAGGATGTATGATCATTTTATGAGTGAAGAGTGTAGTTTATGATGAAAAATTATGTTATCTTCGCTAGATTTCATCAAACAAGTCGTACAAGTTCAAGAGATATACAACCAATTGAAAGAAAACTTGACTATGTTGGCAGTGTTCATGAGATTGCTAAATTGCACCTTGGGTCAATTAAATGTGTGATTTTTCGAATGAAAATGGTTTGATATTTTTATGTACTAGTTAATTGCAGTCTCAATATTAAATTACACATTGTTGACATAGAGAATTGTCGACAACAAAAGTTGCATCGTATGTGTTTCTAGAACAAGGCTACAAATAAGCTTTCTTTTATGGACAAAATATCATGAATAAATTTGATGGTTTGTTATTCCTTGTACACCTGGAGGAAAATAGGTT
Organism: Pseudotsuga menziesii; assembly: GCA_001517045.1. Lineage (NCBI taxonomy): Eukaryota > Viridiplantae > Streptophyta > Pinopsida > Pinales > Pinaceae > Pseudotsuga > Pseudotsuga menziesii. The sequence goes on from LPNX010745430.1 coordinate 11,318, forward strand.
TTTTTTAAACTACATATTGCAATCATTGCACAAGAAAGACATGATGCAAACTTTAATTTATATGAATTTTTATACTCCTCATTTTTTCTATTTTTTATTATTATGTTATTTTACTTTTCACATACTTTTATTGATATTAAAAACAATGTTAGATAGAGTTACTCATTTACATGGAATATTAAGAAACATTCCTTGTATATGTAAAAGTTTAATACAAAATACATAAACAATGTGTGTTTGGTTATTAGTCCTTTCCTTCAGGCTAGTAGGGACTCTAGTAATTGGCTTATCATTTTTCTATTAGAATGGAAAACAAATCAAAATATTTAATCCTAAGTTTTCATTGTGCATTGTTTTCTCAATCTATCATACGACGAAGTCTTTTTATTAATCAATTAAAGCATTTGATCTCTTATTTGGTGTCATCCCAAGGAAAAAATAAAGAACCACATTATTTTTCTAATGTTTTTAGCAATTGGAGATTCAAAATACCATGAAGTAGTTCGAAGAGTACATTAATGCTAGAATTAATTGTTATCACCATTTCCACCACCCTTGATATTCATTGTTCTATCCACCACCATCAAGATGTCGTTGTTTTGTCCACCGACTTGATATTAACTACCTTCTACTTTTTTGTTGTCACTTTCTATTTATACCTTTGCATCCTTTATATCGTTTCCTTCATTATTGCCTCTCTAGTTGATAATGTTGCTACTACTCCAATGAATTGATCAACAACTGGTTTAGAATGACTAGTCCAATTCCTGAATAATCAAAAGGAGAATTATCATTCCAAATACATTCTATGGAACAATTACTGGTACAAGTTCATAAATGAAATTATTGTAATGTCGAAATCTTGTAACCATGATTCCTACTCTAAATCCTAATCTAGTTCTAATATGAAAAATATTTTCCACATAAAGAAATATAAATAGTAGCAACACTTTCTTGTAATTTTTCTTTTGGTATTGTATTGATGCTTGGTCTTGCACTTGCAATATAATCCAAATTTTGAACCTCCTATGTCAACACCCTCGACTAGTCTCAGTGTTCCTCCTAAACTTGGTCTTGGTGATTCCCTTTCTTACCTTACAACTTTATATTCCTGTAATTGGCATAAGTTTAATGTTTTGGAAAATTACAACCCTATTACCTAGCATGATATATGCATAACCCTTGATTATGTTTTTTATTTTACAAAAACAATCTATCTCAATACCTTAGCCTTTGGTGTTGGTATTGAAATTCTTGCTAGCTTTTCCTCTAAAACTTATGTTGTGCATCGCCAATAATAAAACAAGAAGCTTCAATAGAAACAAAGAGAACATCAATGTAATGCACCCATGCATTACATAGCTACAGAGATAATAATATGTAGCTAAAAGCACACATAAAGTGCTATAAAGGCTCTATAATCAATCTATAATACATAAGAATGTTACATGCCAGTAAACATAATTTCTTTTTTAAAGGAGAATGGAGTCTCTTATGATTATCCGCAATAGAAACTTATAAATTATTAGATTGGAATTACATGAAAATTAGTTTTAAATTATTTAAACAATTAATAACACGCACCATTCAACTTACCATTATGAAAGCATAGTTAAATATAGGTTAAATTTCATAGTTATTTATTAAATTTAGTTAATTATTTAATTAATTAACATAATAAATTAGTCCCGACGTATATTATAGCCTTCTCAATTTAACCATACCTTCTCGATATTTTTGACATCAGGAGTTGGATATCGGAACCACATAGCGGGTTAATAATGAACAACCCTGATATGACCATCTTGACATCTGAATCTTGAGTTACCCGATGTCATCTCGTCGAGTTACTTGACGTTGGTATGTCAACGTCGAAAGTCAACACTGGCTGAACAGAAAATTATCAATGACCCTTCTGATGCCTACATCGATGTTGCCACCTTGGCATTATAACTTCGACAATTCACATGCACTGGTCATTATCACGCTCTGAATCAGAAGTCAAAAATTGTAATGCAACCACAACTCCATAAGGAAATCGCAAGGCAACCCCGAATCCCAATTTTGATACCTTGATGTCGGCACCCCAACATCGGTACCGATACTTCGACAAAGGAAAATCATGATTTCTCTTCTGATTTAAAGGTTTAACACTTATCCATTTTAAGAAAACGAATAAGGCATGGTCTTAGTCTGAAACTCAAAGTGATTTCTTCCTTAACTCGGCCTCAAAATATTAAATGTTTTAGGCACAAATGCAAGCTTCATATAATCATTCCATTTCTTTTAACAACTGTAAACTGTAACAACTTTTTAGATAAGGATTACTTTTCTATTAAGGAATGGATCTATCTGGTTCAAGTGCATAATTCAACTATCCCACTTAAACTTTCCTTTATTCCCCCTTTCAACCTCTGGTAAACACATAGGTCCCCTATCTTTTCAAAGTACCACCTCATCACAGTCAGTAGTGTATTTGTAATATTAATTATTGCAAAATACAACATGTTCAACATTTCAGGAAGTCATATTCAATTTTCTATGTAATAGATCATCACACTAGGGGTTCAATCCATGCGTGTTACAATCAATGCCCATTTTGGATCCTATTTATTCACCACCAGTGGATCAGTACCCAATCTGTGACACAGCAGATCATGATTAAATTAAATGTAGTAGATACAATTTCATCTAGTTATTGCTTCTTCCCACCACTAGCATGAAAACAATGACCATATGAGCCAGGAGTAGGGATGGGAAAGTCAGTGGAAAACAATTATTGTTCGTCTTTGTCTACAAATGTCTAGATCCTCATTGTCCTTGAAATCCACCTCCCCTCTCTTGGTATATGAATTTTCTCTCCCATGCTGTCAATCTCATGATATTTTTTTCTTTTGAAACTCCATCCTCATTCTCAAATTCAACATTTGATTCATCCTAGAAATCTTCAGAAGAAATTTAGTTATACAACGATTTTTTTGTCTTTACAAAAATATTGCTACGTTATGTTTATGGGACCACTATTTTATACGAGTGGAGCTAGTGGTTCCATGATGCCTTGGCTTCTCCTAAGGATTTCATGGATTCTACATACATTCACTCATCTGGAGACTTCGAAAAATATACCTTGGAAATCCATGAAATCCTAAGAGATTGTTTAGAGGTGTTTTGCTTCTCAATGAACTCCTACAAAAAGAAATAGACTTTTAATGAGAGCATTAGTCTTCCATAGTCGCTACCTCCTACTTGATTAACAAACAATTATTTTGTCGATAAACCTATAGGATGCATTCACATTTACCATCATACTAAAAGGAAAAAACATTGAAATACTAACACCTATGGGTTGGTAACCCGAGATAGCACATAGGCCTCAAATCCCAAAGTAAAGACCCTTCCATCTATCCTAAAAATGACATTTTACAAAGAGAAACCTCATATGATCATTCAAATCTAATGAGAAAAATATAGATTACAACTAATACAAACCGCAACTTTCTGTCCTAACTTAATGAGGAAAAGACTATGCATGTGCAATGAGAACATGACCAATTTTTGGAATTTGATGCATAAATTATCTAACTACACATCATTTTAATAGATTATAGTTGGTATCCTTGAACCACATGGTGCTAATTTGAGCATTCATTTCTTCAATTATAAATATTGCAAGTCCTTAAGATAAAGTGCATCACCTTCAAGAAGTATTCAAGGATAAGTTCCTCAGTTATGCCTCATGGAAACATAGCATCAAGCTTTGTCCACCATATTTATCCTTGTTAACCACTATCTTAAATGATAGCTTACGTCATGTGATATCCTGCATGTTAACTTTCAAATAAAACAAGATTCACCAAGGGTTGAAGCTTATGTCATAAGCATAGAGTATGGTTCACCAAGGGTTGAATGTTTGCCATGAGTTATATATGATTCCTAAATTTTCATTTCTCATATTTAAGTCTTACAAGACTTGGTCTTGTTTAAGTAAAACAAATTTCGCAAGAATAAAATGTGAAACCTATGTCCTTATGATGTTGTAGATCTTACAATTGGCACAACTTGAGTTGCAAGCCTTCACTTCTACAACCATAATATTAGATCTATTAAAATGCAATTTGTATTCAATATTTTTTCATGTAGTATGTCACCTACCACATAGGAATGTAAATGTTGTTAAAATTATTAGTAGAATCCACAAATTGTGGAACTAGCAAGCTTTGAAACACTATCGAACATTATGGCAATTAGTCTATTGGGTGTTCTAGTGCCAAACCTTTATAGTGGATTTTTTAAATTAGGTCACCCATTATTGATAAGATCACCATTGAAAATCAATTTCAATATTAAAAAAATTTGAATCGACGTGGAGAATTCAACCCACAAGCAATACCCAAAGACTAAATAATTAGTAATCATTCTTCAGTCGTTACCTCAAAGATTATAAACGGATGTTGGTTTTTCTTTTACTTGATCAACTAGGTGTTATGCTTCTTACTATGCTCTAGTCCCATTTATATAAACATAATGCAGGGGTTAGTTGCTTTGCAGCCACCCTTGTTTGATATACAAGAATGTTGTATGTGTTTATTATTCAATTTTAATGAGCCAAGCTTATTATACGTATTATGCTCATGTTCCTACCTTTGTATAACACTTTATTACATTGTATTTGTTGCTAATTTAGGTTAAAGTAGACTTATTCAAATCCCCTTAGGGATAGTCCCCCACCTCTTGGATGGTGTATAAATACACCACTCCTCATTTGTATTATTTATATTATTTCTTAATTGTAAGCTTAAGGGTACCTTCTCTATATTGCACTCTCTTTGGTTGTTATAGCTATTTGGTTATGGTTGTTGTATCTATGTATTTGGTGCACTTACGATTATGGCTACGAATATCCTTTTATATGTATTCTTGTGCTCTCTCTCTCTCATGTGCACGCACCAGTGCCCTATTTATAACACACTAGTGCTAATCTTTTGTTGTTTTATCTTTCACTAAATTAGGGATTTTATTATCTTGTGAATCTCAACTTTTTTAAGGACATTTCCTTCTTAGGGTTTACACCCTTGTCTAAGACGAACAAAGTAGTGTTCCTTTACATTCTCCACTAAACCATATTGCATATTTACTGAAGTGTATTGCATAATTTTTTAAGGAGACTAGTTCTTAATTGTTGAGTCTATAAAGACGATTTAACCCCTATGGATGTCAAATGGTTATTTCCCTATTTGATTGGGAAAACTTATCATGTTTTTCAAGACTTCTTCAAAGGAAATACATATGGATGTCCATGGTAAAAATAACTCTCCCTCCTACAATTAATGACAACAATGATATCATACATTTGAAGGATGAAGATCTCAATCTCATCACCATATATGTTAAGTCAGATGTGATTTATCACACAAAATATTATAGAAGTGCAAAAGAAATCTAGGATAACTTCCAAAAATCCTTTGAGATGGTGAATATTACTCAATGAATAGACTTGAAACTAGGTTTTCAAACCTCAAAATGGGTGAATAGGATATTTTTAAGGATATAATGCAAGGTTCAAGACTATGAAGGATACTATAATCACTTTTGATGGCAAGGAAAAATCAAAGACAAAATTTGTGAATAGTGTTATGAATATTCTTTCTCAAACAAAGTCTTTTGCCATTATTCTTTATATAATTTATGTGTTTGTAAAAGGATATATAACTCCCTCCCTAGAGGATGTATTTTGTAATCTAATATAATATCAAGTAACTTTGAGGAATATGGGAGAATTTACCCCTTTAGTTCAATCCCATTTGACGGCTACCTCAACCCCTTGCAAGCATGAGGTTAAGGGGGAGAACTAAATATCCTCTAAGAATAAGAAAAATATATGAATATATTGTCATAAGGAGGTTCATGGCTTCAATTTATGTAATGTCCCTACTTGGTATTTTGGAGAAAAGTACAAATTGGGAAAATTCAAGCTTAACTAGTCATGACTCTAAAGGGTTCCAAATTTTACCAAATGGTCTCAAATATGAAAGGAAATGGTATGGTGAGTCTTAAAACATCCCAGAATGGTATATGGACACTTTGTATCATACTTTAGTCCTCTGCATATTGTATTGGAGCTAAATAGAAACAATACAATTTTACTAGGAAATTGTGATCAAATCCCCTAGGGGTGAAGGTCAAACTAGCTCTCCAACTCAAGTACGAACCTCCAAAATTTGAGAAAAGAGTATGGGGAATGATATAATACCTAATTGAATATCATTACTCATGTTTGTTATTTCTTCAAACTAGTTATAGAGTTCCACATTCGTTTGACAACTTTCAGTAAAATTGCTTATGGGGAAATTGCATAACTAGCTCAATTTTGACATATGAAAGGTAGAGTTAAAGGTGCATATCAGGATGTGACATATATATACCATATAAATAATAAAAAATTCTTTCCCAAAAGTAATAAACGCAATATAAATCCCTTCATACAAGTATTGTATACAACTCATTCAATGTGGGAGTCAAATACATGAAAACTAGTGAATTAGTAGCATGGAATTGCAAGAGTTTCACATATGGATTTCTTGGATTTAGAACCACAGAGCACATGGAAATGAAATTACAGATTAAAGCATCATATATGTCTATCACAACATCATAAAACTCATAGAATATCCCTAAGACAAATATGATATAAAACTATTTCAGGATTGAAGCCAAAATTCATGAAAACTAGTGATACAATGGCATGATAATGCAAGTTTTTCACACAGGATTTTATTGGATTTAAAGATGAATAGAATATGGGAATTAAATTAGAGATAATTACATAATATATGGATTCCAAAACATCATCAAAATCATACAAATTTCCTCATAAAAATTTGATATAAAGCTACTTCAATATTGAAGCCAAAACCATGAAAACTGGTTATTCAAGAGCATGGAAATGCAAGCCTCTAACATATGTATTCTTGATATTACAACTTACATATCATATGTACATGATGTTACAGAGCCATACATCATATTTCACATCTTTGGCACTAAATATACTCAGCAAAGCGCAAGCGCCACTCCAACAAGTGTGCCCTCATCATGAGAGTGTGGCGGAATGAAGAAGAAGGAATGAGAGAATAGGGGAATAGATGAGAAATCGAATGTATGGACCTTCAACCTGAAACTAAAAATACTTCATTAATCTCCAATGAGAGTTATGAATGGCCTCTCCATCAACCAACTTGGAAAGGAGTCCAACTCCCTCTAAATTAGTTCATAAGCAGGGAGAGTGAACACTCAACGTGCAATGGACAAGAAAAAACTCTCCAAAATGCCAAAGGAAAATTAACAAATGATCAAAATATATTTTTATTCCTCATGAAATCCTTTTATTAACATCATGAGTCCTCTTAAGGTCGAATTTACCTCCATGAGATTCCTCCAACTCATCTTAGTGGTTTAGTAACTCTCATGACACTTGTCTTCCTATTCATGCTCCAATTATTTCCCCAATTCGAATGGTTTCCTCTAACTCCATAATTCGACCTCTTGGTGGATAGTTTTAGCCGTCATTTCATATTTTCCATATGTCTGCAATCAGTTCTGAAAGTGGCATACTTGTCATAGAGTGCATGGAATCTCCTTCCAAGTGGCACATCTTGTCTTCTAGTCTCTTCCTCTTCCATGGGAGTTACTATCATTTACCTATTTGAATTCCTTAGTTCATTATATGATATTTTACATCACATCATCCTTCAATAATGCTACATTACCCATGTGTTCGAATTTGGATGAAGATCATGCCAAGTGTGTGGGGAGTCTAGTCACCCAAAGGATCCACAAGCATCCAAGTGTATTCATGAAACCATGCCACCATATTTTATTATAATTTATAATTTATGTGACCCATTTAAATGTTAATATGGTAAACTAAAGTCCTTTTGGGTCCCATAGACCCTTATTACAAATTTTTTGTCTCCATCTCAACCTAGGGATCTAGTAGGTTGGTGAAACATTATTTGCAAGTAGTCTTATTTGGAAATTATTTAATTGGGGACATGACATTCCTCCCCACACAATATTTCTTGACCTCAATCAATTTCAAACATGTATTTTGAATAACCTTCTTTCCTTCCAAAACTTTCCTTCAAACCTTAGCTGCAATTTGAGTAGTGGCACCCATGTACTACAATTGTGTGTTTCCAAAAGTAAAGATATGTGGATATTTGCATATTGATATATATCGTGACATAGCCATTAACACAAAAAGGATTAATCAAATCCATTAAAATAAAAATTTTAAAATTACTTTTGGAAACCTTTTCTAAACTTTCATCCCTTTCTTCTTCAGTATAATTCTTTGAAGTTTGTACTAAGTTTCCAAACTTGAATTTCCATGTTTTCAAGAAAATTTCAAAGAGGAACCACCATGATTGTTGCTTCTCTACTCTAATTACAATCACCTTCTCAAGTGGTGACTCAATATCCCCTACTACTTATTTCCCCCAAAATTGAAACCAAACAATACCAGTATCCCATTGCTTGTATTGCTCTCTTCCAAACATCATGAATACATAAAATAGATCGTTAAAGTACATAACAACATCATACAAGTGTACATCAAGAAGGTACCTCATCAAATAATCATGAAAGTGCGTGTACATCCAATTAAGTAGATCATCATGTGGCCCATACACACAAGAATCAAGTATTATATCAAATCTTCTCCAATGACATAAACGAGGATCCCATGTCCTATAATGCTTCTCCAAAAGAATGCAAGATGCATCAAAATAATAATCAGCCATGTGTTCTTTCATCCAAGAAGTGAATGAATAACCTCCACCAAAATTTGAACCAAATAAGGTGCAAAGAAAACATGAAGTCTTCAGGTGACTCAAATAAGTCTCATCAATACACCCATGAAAATGTATATCATCATGAAATAAAAAAGGATGTTTATGCCAATAATAATGTTCTTCAATCATATATCTTTTCACCCAAGTGTGGGATGAATTTCCTCCAACATCAAATGGACTGGGAAAGGAGCAAGGAAAATCATGAGTCTCCAAGTGACTCAAGTGAACATCATAGGTGCATCCATGTAGATGTGTATCATCATAATGTAACAAAGGATGCTGCTGCAAATGTAAATAAGATGGTTATCTAGTCATGTCATCATAAAATGGATAGATATAAGTTACATACTCTTCATGTGGCACCATCAAAAAGAAACATTTCACCCAATTTTCATTCCCAATTGATGTGGTTGAAAATGAAGTAGGGAGTGAATAATTGTGAACCAATCTTACATATCTGCAACTCTTACCTATCAAACTTTTGAATGCATGTTATCCATCATTGTCTGGTTCAATTGTTGTGAGATCATGTGCCTCCTCCAAGGCTCTGCAACTCTCACCAAGAGTCAACTCATAATCCCTCTGAACAAGAACAAGTGCTTGGTTCCTTCTTGTTGGAATGTAACCTCTCCAAGAACATTCAACATGTAACTCATGTTCTACCATTAGATGAGGTTCCTCCTTTGTAACATAAATTATTTAATCCATTGAATGATTGTTTGATATGTAGGAGGGTGTAAAGGACCCTTGCAACCTCTCTTGAAGTTGCTCAATCTGCGCCATAGATTTTTGGAGTGCATTTTGGGTGGACTCCAACTCATTTGAGGGCTTGTCATTATCTTCTACATCATTCAAGGTTATTCCATGATACAAACCAACAAGCTCAATTAAATAATCTCTATCAGAAATCAAATTCAAAAGATTACCTTTGATGTCAAATATTGCCTTTTGAATTTTCTCGATGTCCTCCATGGAATATTTATCCTCCATGCTCCAACAATTTTTTGAGACCAAATCATGTCTGCCATGGAGAGTATTTAGGTCCTCTTGAATCTTCTTTTCATCCATCCTCAATTACCCTTCAAGGAAAATAGGTTCTTGTTGAGGAACCTCCTCTTCGTCTTTCTTCTTGATTTGATCAAATACTTGAAGCTCAAGTGGTGATGGAGAAGTTGACCTTGGTTTTTCATTACCTGATACAAGGTATTCATATTTATTCTCATGAGAAATTTGGTTGGCAACAACATTTTCAAATCTAATCTCTATGTCACCACCATAGATTTGTGAGCACCCATCAGTAGTTACTCCTTCACAGTTCAAGCATCCATCAATAGATGCCCTTTGGTCCATGTCCATATTAGAATGTGTCTCATAATGATATTCAATAGTTTCAAGGTACTCTTATTCATTATCATGTGATTTTTCCTCATCTTTTTAAATTTCTCTTGGGAGTGACTTTCAATCCTCTTGATGTAATACTTTTTCTACTACACCACCCATAAAACTTGGTGGCTCCTTGGTCTCCTCCATACTTGTGGATTGTTTATTGTTCCTTAATGAGTTCAAAAATTCCTTATTGTTCGTAAATCCATACAACCAATCATCAAGGTCTTAAAAAATAGCTGTATTATGTGTCTCTCCATTATGGAAACTACTACTACCCCATGCTTCCATCTTACCCCTAAGTTGGCTTGCCATCAATTCGAACCCTTGCATGAGCTGCTTGGTCATATCATCAAAATATGACTTAATCAGTTTATTAAATTCATCCTTATAATTCATAACTTAAATCGATGCCAAGACCATGCATGATGGAACACCTCTCCTAGATGAAAAAATCAATTATGTTTTTTTGCTTCTTAAAGGATTCATATACACTAACTCTCCCTTTGGTGTGACCAAAGTATATGCTTAAGTGGGCCATAACCACTCTTTCTTGGAAAACCATTAGAGCACTCCCTAGAGCCACCTCCTTGTCAATCCATTTCCATCATTACCATTCCTACTTTTCCATGCACATTTCACCTGTTACCCTTTGGAGTATGACTAATGCTATCCAAAATCCCATTTGGTGCTTGTAGGAGCATTATGGTGATCTATGATGATTTTTTATCAACCCCTACTTGGTGGTACAAAAGAGATATTGTAGTATCTTATGTGTGGGCCGTTTTTCAAGGTAACATATAGGTTTAATATTCACTTGAGGCCACATGTTGACCTTATTGTATTTATTAGAGCCACATGCCTTCCATTGTGTAACACCTTATTATATTGTATATTTTGTTATTTTAGGCTAATGTTAACTTTGTCAAACCTGCTTGGGTTTAGAGCCCTACCTCTTGGATAATACACAACTCGTGTATTATTCATTCATGAGATTTATTCTTAATCATAATCAAAAGGGTGTATTCTCTATATTTCACTCACTTTTGCTCTGATAGTGATTTGGTTATGGGTATCGCTTTCTTTGGGGAAATGGCTTCCTTTCACTAAGTGCTCGTGTTCGCTCTTTCTAGTGCATTAGTGTTTGATTTGTTGCTAATGTTTTTTTTTCGTTGAATTAAGTTTTTGTTCATTGGTTCATCATCGATCTTCTCTCATGTGAATCTCAAGAAAGAAGACACATTTGATTATTCATTGTGTCAATCTGTGAAGGTTAAAAAGGAGTAAACCATTACACAAAAATGGTCTACATGGAATATTTAATAAGATTTTCACTTCAAAACTTGTTTAAATTATACAAAATAAATCACTAAAGCACACAAAAATGTGATGCAATGAGACTAAAAGAAGATACAACGAGTCAAACGAGACACTACAACAATGCAATGAGGATAAAAGAAACACATAAATTATGCAAATCAAAAGCAAATCCAAGAACTGAGTGGTTATGGCCCACTTAAGAATATACTTCATCTAAAAGGAGAAACAATAGACAAAAAGAATGGTTATGGCCCACTTAAGAAATGGTCTTCACCTCCATTCGTTCGACTTCAAGATCAAGAGGGACAATAGACAAAAAAAATCTAATAGAAGTTAATCTAGCAATAAGAGAAAAAACCTTATCTTATGTATTTTTGTTGATTATTAAATAAGAGTTGATAATGTTGCTAGTTAAGGGGCGACCCAATCCACAAATCTTTTATCAACTCCACCCATCATTA
>LPNX010745430.1:27850-54110 GCA_001517045.1 Pseudotsuga menziesii
AAATAAAACCCCCCAAAAATAAGGGGGAAATCGTCCCTTAGTTAACAATAGTGTCGTGTCATTGTTCCTTTTATCAAGGATGGAGGCAGCCCAATTTTCAAAGTTGAATTTGAGTGGTTAAGTCGTCGTTTAATAACAATAGTGTCATGTCATTGTTCCTTCCATCAAGGATAAGGCCAGCTCAATTTTCAAAGTTGAATTTAAGTTTTAATACAGCTTGGGTGGTTAAGCCGTTGGTGAATAGTTTGAAGGGGAAGTAGGCAAGTTTTCATATATATATATTTAAGATTATTGGAACAACAACCTCTCAAAAGTATATTAAATTTTTAATAGGATATTGGCTTATTGAAATGGGGTTAAAAGTGTAGGGTCCCCTCGGGTAGGACTCCATATTAAATGTGTTTCTCAAAGTTTCTACATTTAACAAATCACTAGTTATTATTAATATTATTTAATTTAATCAAATAGATTTTAGTTATTAGTATTATTTATCTTAACCAACTAGATTTTATGTCCAAATCATGCAACCTTTATCCCACAAAACAACCATTTAAGAAACCAATTGTAGTAAAGTGGTTACTTAATTATTAAGTTAGATTTGTATAAAATAAATAATTTTATTTATTTATAAATATTTTTCCATGTAACACGCATCCTTCATTTCGAGGATGGTACTTTTTCGAGGATGGTACTTAACTTTCTTAATTTGGAGGATGATGCTCCACTTAAAATTTTATTTATTTATAAATCTTTTTCCATGGAATACATATTCTTCATTTCTAGGATGGTACCGGTTATCCAGTTTTGTTTGGAATGTGATTGGAAATCTTGAAAATGTCTTAGAATCATTCATATCACTTGTGGAAATTGCATAATGTGAGTGTCACAGGGGTTTTTGAGGGTGTTGAACCTATTTACTCATTTAAAAACACAATTTGAACACTTCAAATTTTGGATTTCGCCAAAAAAAATTACACTATTTTGACAAAAAAAAGTACGGGAAAGCCCAAAACATAGAATAGATAGACTCCTCTGTTTTTTTCTATACTTTTTTAATAATTATTTATTTCGAATTTGGAACAAGTGCCATAAAATCAATCTAGAGAGTATACTTGTCTCATCTTAGTGGAATCTAGGAAAAGTATAGGTGTTAATCCACCCCAAATTCTAAAATATAAACACATATCGTGTAACAAGGACATCCAATGGGGTCCTCAACAATCACATAGATTTAACTTATTAAGAAATTTGACCCATAATCTCATACTTACAACTCAAAATATTTACCCACTAAAACTAACTCATAATTCATATTTCTGATTTATTTATTTATAAATATATAAACAATTAATTTCAATATTTTTTATCTATATCACAATTCTATTATAAAGCCATAATTTGGATACTTATTCTTATGTAAATGCCATCAAGTCAACAATTATATGATTAAAAAGGTGAGATTAACTCCAAACAACATATCCTTATTGTCCTTATTTTTAAAAACAAGTGTTGTGTGGCAACGGATACCTGCCAGTGTTGGTAGGTCATTCGACGTTGGTATGTCATAATGGGATGCATATATGTGAAATTTGGGTTGCAGGCTCTGTCGCTTAGCTCTTTATGCTTAGCATTGTTCTTTCACGCCTGAGAAAGCTGGAATATACTCGAAAAGCTGCAAAATGCAAAATAGTTTATAATATTCCTCCATAAACATAATTTTTAAAATAGTTTTTCATTTTTATTTATTTGTTGAGGAATTGCTATCGATGGATTGGAACTTTGGATTGCTGACTCGTTAAAACTGTATCATAACTTTGAAGTATTACTATCATCTTAGTATTAAACTAATTGTATAGTTAAAGACTGTTATAGTTGATTTTACCACTTCAGGTGAATCACTTTGGTATGGCCTTCCCCTGTCCCTCTGCAGACTCCTTGGACCCCCTGGACCATTTTTTGTCCTTTGATGTTTCCTAGACCATCCCTATAAACATGTGAAAAATGATACACACAACTTTTAAACCCCTAATCGCGTATATACGCGGCTTTGACCCCTAAAACCGCGTACATCGGGATGTGTACAAAATCCAAATCCTTTTGGAGTTTTCCTTGACATGGATCCGACTCACTTGACTCCTGGCCTTCCATATGCCTTGAGATCGCTCAAATTCGACCTTTCATTACCCCTTTGAAAAGCTATATAAGGAACTCTTTGATACATTGAAGGCATATAAGAGAATTGAGAGCAAAGAAACTATAGTCCATTGTTGCCGGAACTTGTGCTTGAGTCTGCATCCCTTTGTCCCTTGGAGCACTTTTGTGTTCTTCCCAAGTTTTCCTTTTGCTTGTGAGCTTGCTATCAAGAGATGGAGGATTGAGGTGGTGGAGGCCCAAGTGGGGGATTCAGTTTCTCCGATTCACAGACGTGCTGACAGAGGTTGTATCCAGTGTAATCTCTGATTTTATATAAATAGAAATATCTTTTCTTGTCCAATAATGTATGTTTGAATCAATATTTTATCCATGGATAACTTCAAATGCTTATACATTGTTGATTATATATGCTAGAATAGATCTAACACCAATATATATAGTATGCTTGTCTTGTTTACTTGTTGTTGAGGAAGTGATTCATCAATTCAAGCTAAAGTTGGAAATCTCAACGGGGATCTACTTCAACCGTCCAGAATAAGGTACGAGGTATGATCCTTTAGTGTTAGATATTTGATTTCTATTGCATATTGGAAAGGATTGATTTCTGGAGTCAAACTGTCTGTTGTGGTACCCCAAGCCATAGGAATTTCTCTCCATAACAGAATTGGTGACTCCGCTAGGGATTTCCTAGTAGTTTTCCTTTGGGGGTTTTCTATCGGCATTCAATGACTTTGAATTGCTCTTTTTCTCTTGTTTCTGTGTCGGGTCTGGGGGCATGTTTGCCTGGTAGTGTCTGATTGGTGTGAATTTTGTCTCAGCTTGTCTGTTTGCCTTTATTTTTATGCACCTTTCTTCGTGTACATGAGTTTTGAACTCACAGTCGAGTATATACATGGGTTTCACTACTATTTCCGCGTACACACGCGGGTTTACTGTGAATAGTCGCGTATGCCCTTAGTTTTGACTTCTAGAGGAAGATGGATTGTTGCTGGGTGAATTTTGATGATTACTGAGTCTCCTTTGATACTGCTAGAGTCTGTATAAACCTCTATTTCTGACCAGAGATGTTTTTTTTAGGGTAAAATTTCTTTTTTAAAGAATGTTCTTGTCATTGCATTTTTTATTTTTTGTTTTGGGATTAGTGCATTAGATTTATTTTACCTTATTACTTTGCTTGAGTGCTGCTTGAGTGTGCTTACAGAGTCTAGGGGTTGTAGAGCCATTCTTTTGCTTTTATATCTCATTTTTATTTCAAAAAATCCAAAAATATTTTTATCATCATGCATTGCATCTTGCATTTTACATAGTACTTGCACTAGATTTGCTTTGGAGTATTAGTCGGGATTTCATATAGGAAATATTGCACCTATCATTCGAAGAAAATTGTGCATTTCACGTAGTAGCATACCCTATTTTTCATGGACACAATGCATTTGCATTGATTGTTAGGTGTGCATTTTGCTTCATGTTGTGTCATAACACCATTAGTTGCATGGCAATATACCTCTTTTGAGTAATAAAGCCAATTAAAATCAATGCTTAATTAAAATGAACTACACTATTTTATTTGATAGGGTTCACCAACAAGATTAGGTTTTAGGGTCTTGGAATAGTTCATTGTGAGTAAATTCTGCAAGACCACTAAACAACAACATATATGTGTCTGTCCAGGTGAGTGTGTGAAATTCCTTGGTATAACCAGTGTTTCTCAGGATCCTCCTTTCAAAAGGGAGTTAAGCACGAGGCAGTGTGAGCGGTTATTGATTGGGATGACCCCTAGTCATAACTGAGTAGCACCGAAGATATTTCCAGGATTGTCTTCGTATTTGGGGGCTCTTTCAAGAGTTTCGGGCTTTGCTACCCTGCCCATACGGTCAATCCCGCCTGCGACTGTCCGCTTGAGAATTGATTATATTGAGGTGACCTTAGTGGCCTTACCTAGGATATCAAGGGGGTACTTTGTATGGGTTATTCTGCGGGTGTCCCGGCCAGGTTGGGGTCAGACAGCACAGTCGCTTTACGTGTTGAAGCTGAGGGTCACGATAATTGGTTATGTACCTCCGCTTATTGTGTATGGGAGTCTCAAGACTCTCCTAGGAGAGACATACCTGCTTCATTCGGGAGCTCACTTATCCTACCCTTGATTGCTTGTGTTTGGCTTTAGATTTTATTGGTGATTTCTCTGTGCACGTTAGCCTGCCTAGGGTTTACATAGATAGAGAGTCTTTTATATTTTTTGAGTCATTGTGGATTCGAGTGCGGTGCCTCGCCGTTCTCGTCGTTTAGCAGGACTTCCGCCTTCTACATCTCCTCCTCCTTTGGGAGAGAGAAATAGACAGTCCAGGTGAACTACTTCGCACATTGATTCACACACGATGGGAGACCATGTAGAAGGTATTTCTGAACCACCTTCTCCCATTCAAGTGGAAGATGGGGAGTTTACTCCTAACTATGATCCTTCACCCGATTTGGCTGAGTTAGGTCCTGTAATTTCTGAGATAGGTACTTTTCATGATAGACCTACTTACTCTAGTGTTGATCCCCCATTGACGCATCGTCGGTATGGAATGCCAGAAGATGATGAGACTCATTTTGAACTCGCGACCACCAGTTATGGTAGTTATGGTATGTCTAGTTTTCCCACACATGATTTGGCATTCCATGTCGAGTCTGAGTTTGAGCCTAACACTATGCCTGGGAGCACTCTCATTCCTTACCATGCGGAGAGGTCTGGGAGCACAAGTCACATTGCACCTTCCATCCTGGCGGTGGAAACTACATCACATATTCCTCCTAGGTCTAGGGTTAGTGATCCTATTAGGATACCAGATCCGAGACGAGTGACTATAGGGAATAACACATACATAATTACACAGGTCCCTTCATCCTCTGTCCCTAGTTCTTCGAATGTTCACCCTCCACCTCATTCACATGGTCCTTCGGGTTGGAACGTTGCTATGAGTCATGTCCGTACTACAGTTACTCGACTAGTTGTGTCTTAGGTTCAAGTACCGCCGTTTTTTTGGGAGGTCATGTTCATACTTCTAGAGGTCATGTTACTACTTCCAGAGCGTATATTCCTACTTCCAGAATGTATGGTCCTACTTCCGGAGCGTATATTCCTACTTACGAAGTGTCTCATGGGACATCTCATGCGATGACTTATGGACCCTATTATGGGATGCAATATGGACATGGTTCTTCACCTTATGGGTGCGGGTATCAACAAACCGTTTACTCTCCAAATTACAGCTTTGTAGCTCCGAATAGTCAAGGTACACCACACTATGGTGCTTCCACGCCACCCTATATGGGTCAAACGGGAGGAGGGCACTATGGCCAAGGCCATGGTGGTTATGGTAATTAGACCTATGCGAATCAGAACTATCAAGGAGATTCCATCGACCTAATCATCCTAGGCTCCCTTTCCTCGCAACGCTAAATCTTCCTGACTTGTCGAGATTGACAAACAATCCTGTAGCTCATGACCTGGCTTGGCCGACTATCCCTACTAAGCTTCCCTCGGACATACCCAAATTCGAGGGAAAACCAGGAGAGGATCTGAGTGAACATGTTAGTACCTTTCACCTATGGTGCTCTTTGAATTCCTTACACCAGGACTCAATCCATTTAAGGTTGTTTCAATGCACCCTTACAGGGCCTGCCGCGAAATGGTATATAGAGCTACCTAGGGGGGCATTCGCTTTGTTCGATGACCTAACGATGACTTTTCTTAACCACTTCCAGCTACCAGTGCATTATGATGTTGGTACAGAACTCTTGTTGACATTTCAGCAGGATAAAGCCACTCATATCTTAGATCATATCCAAGAGTGGCGTAGACGGAAGAGGTTGATTAGAGCCTTTATACTACCAAAATTCCTCCTCGAATGGTTCCTTAAGTCATTATTTCCTTATATAGCGAAGGATGTTTCTACATCTGGAGTGCAAAATGAGGAACAAGCCATTTTTAGGGCGTAGAAACTAGATTTGATTTATGCTCAATCTGGTTTGTTATATGAGATCGTTCCCAATGCTCCGCGTTCTAGTTTCGACCCTAAAGTTAAACCTGGACCACATGCCGATGACATTGTTGGTTGTGCGAGTGCTAAACCTATGGATTCGGTTGCAAAACAAGTCAGTCAATTGTCAATAAGCCAATCTACTTCGGGATAAGCCATGGCTTCATCTCAACCCACCCAAACGGCGAGTGTGCTTTCGGTGCAATCATCGGACCAGAAGGGTAACTAACAGCCCGAACGGAATAAAAAGAAGGGTAAGAACAATCATAAGGGTGGGAATAGGAATGAAAATGCTAATAATAATGACAAGAATGACCGTAATGCTGGGGGGGACAAGCAAGCTAAACGTAAGGTTAAATTTCCTTGCAAGTTGTGTAAGGAAGATCACCTCGCTTACTTGTGCCCTCGTATCGATGAAGCCTCGAGATTCTTAGCACAGGGCCCAGCTGTGCTGACTAAACCTTTACCTCACAATACAAATATGAACTCAATGACCCATGATCATTCTAGTGGTGATTAAGATCCGCCGGAGGGTAGTGGTCGTGGTTGCATTAACATGGTACGTGCTGCAAAAGTTGTGACCCATGCGAAGGACTATGGTTCGTCACAACCCAACCCAGGAAAGGAACCTGATCCACCAGGGACTCCTTTGCATATTGAAAAAACTGTGGATAAACCTGAAGCTGCACCTCACATTCCTAAGGGAGTCCTTAAGCGTTTGGGGCACAATCCTAATGCTTGAGCTTCCCAGAACTATTCTGTTGTCGAGGATTTGGGCCACATTCCTTGTGCGATTTCTGCACTAGAAGTACTTCAGATTTGTCCTTCGCAAAGGAAGGCTTTGATTTCTACCCTTGGTGTGAATGATGATAATTCTTCCTCCGTGATTAAATTTGAAACCACAGGACTTTAGCCTCGCTTGCCTTACTATATTGTGTCTCTTTTTGATTCACATAGAATGTCTTAACATGACCATCAAGCGCACTGTGATTGACGAAAGCGCTGCTGCTTCTGTGATGTCTTTATCATGTTGGAAGGGTTTAGGTTCCCCTGAGTTGTCTAAGTCTACGAACATGTTAACTGCGTTTGATGGGATATCGTTTAGGCCGCACGGGATCCTTCCTTCCCTTAAGGTCCGTTTGGGAGGGAAGACCATTGCGATAGAGGTCGAGGTGGTTGATGCGCCCCTTGACTACAATCTCTTGCTGGGTAGGAATTGGATGTACAGTATGCAAGTCGTAGCTTATTCCCTATTTTGCATTGTATGCTTTCCATTTAATGGGAAGATAGTTATGATTGATTAAAAGTCATTCAAGAATCCGTCGGTTACCGCATCTTTGGGAGCTTCGATCCCGATTGTCGAGCACTCTCAGCTGGCAACTAAGAGTGTGGGTGTGGGCATGTATCCATCCCTTATGGGAAGTTTTAGTTTCCTTGCACCTATCCTTATGATAGGGTCTAGTTCCGATGAGGCTTCGACATCTGTGAAGTCGGTGTATTTTTGCATGAGTCATATGGAAGATCCTTAGATTCTTCCTACACCGAATACTTTGAGTGAGCCCATCGTAACGGACATGTCGTTGCCTACAACTATGGTAGCTTATCAAGCTAATATTGAGTGTGTTGCAGAGCCTAGTCCTTCCTCTTCATGAATGGAGGAGGAGGACCCATATGTGCTTCCTGCATGGGCAGTACAGTCTTCTCATGTGCACAACTGCCTTGATAGTGTTTTTCCTTCAGAGGAAGTGATTATTGAGGCCATGTCAGGAGTTGAGCCACCATGGGAAGAGCTCCGTCATAGATCTTACTTTCCTCCCGAGCTTGACTGCTTGGAGCATGAGGACTTTAGGGAGGTTCTTAGCGAGAGAATTAGTAGTCCCATGGTTCCATTAAGATCTCCTGGTCTGATGGCTGATGGAAACATGGAAAATATATCTCCAACGATTCCTATCAATATCTCTTGCAATCCTAGCAGGATAGAGAATGTCTATATTGGGGCAGAATGTTCCCATGCTGATATTCAAGAATACATCAAGCTGTTTAAAGAATTTCATGATATCTTTGCTTGGTCTTATGACAAAATGCCAGGTATCGACCCTCGCATTGTTGAACACGAGATTAAGACTTATCCTAATGCTAATCCTGTTCGACAACGATTGCGTGTGGTGAATCCTAGGAAAGCACCTGCAATTAAGGTAGAGATAGAGAAACTGTTGAAAGCCGGTTTTATCTATCCTATTCCCTTGACGGAGTGGGTTTCAAACCCCGTTCCGATTGACAAGAAGCAGGGAGTGATCCGCATATGTCCTGATTTCTGTGATTTGAATCATGCCTGTCCTAAGGACAATTTCTCCACACCATTTATTGATCATATTTTGGATGAGTGTGGGGGTAGCGAGGTTTTTTCCTTTATGGACAGCTTTTCCGGATACAATCAGATACAAATTAAACCTAAGGACCAACATAAGACTACATTTATTTGTTCTTGGGGAACTTTTTCATATCAAAAAATGCCTTTTGGCCTTAAGAACACTGGAGCTACTTTTCAGCGGGCCATGACCTTGATCTTCCATGATCTCAAATCGATTATCGAAGTATTTTTGGATGACCTTGCTACTCATTCTCGTATGAGAATGTGTCATTCCTATCATTTGAGATTGGTATTCGAAAGGTGCCGCCATTATTTGGCTAGGTTAAATCCTCACAAGTGCATCTTTTGTGTGAAGTCTGGTTTCTTATTAGGATTCATCGTTTCTAAGGAGGGTATAAGAGTCGACCCTTTGAAGGTTGAGGCAATACTTCAGTTGTCTTCCTCGAAAAATATTCGTCATCTTCAATGTTTGCGAGGCATGGCAAACTTCTTACGGAGATTCGTTATCAATTTTTCCAATTTGACTAGAGGCTTCATGCGTCTTTTGAATAAGGACACCACCTTTTGTTGGGATGAGTGAGCCCAGGAGTCCTTTGATGTGCTCAAGCGAGCCCTAGCATCAGCCCCAGTGATTAGTCCCCCAGACTATAGCCATGATTTCCTACTTTATGTCGCTGCGTCCATGGAGACGATTGGTATGGTTTTGGTTCAAAAGGATGAGAAGCTCCAAGAGCATGTCATATACTATCTGAGCCACTTCTGGGATGGACTTATAATGTATTTCAGCCATCGTATGACCCCTCTGACCTCACACATTAGGGGGCATCTGTTATAGCTAATTTTACCACTTCAGGTGAATCACTCTGGTATGGCCTTCCCCTGTCCCTCTGTAGACTCCTTGGATCCCTTGGACCATTTTTTGTCCTTTGATGTTTCCTAGACCATCCCTATAAACATGTGAAAAATGATACACACGACTTTTAAACCCCTAATCGTGTATATACGCAGGTTTGATCCCTAAAACCGTGTACATTGGGATTTGTACAAAATCCAAATCCTTTTGGAGTTTTTCTTGACATGGATCTGACTCACTTGACTCCTGGCCTTCCATATGCCTTGAGATCGCTTCGATTTGACCTTTCATTACCCCTTTGAAAAGCTATATAAGGAACTCTTTGATACATTGAAGGCATATAAGAGAATTGAGAGAAAAGAAAATATAGTCCATTGTTGCTGGAACTTGTGCTTGAGTCTGCATCCCTTTGTCCCTTGGAGCACTTTTGTGTTCTTCCCAAGCTTGCCTTTTGCTTCTGAGCTTGCTATTGAGAGATGGAGGATTGAGGTGGTGGAGTCCCAAGTGGGGGATTCAGTTTCTTCGATTCACAGATGTGCCAACAGAGGTTGTATCCATTGTAATCTTTGATTTTATATTAACAAAAATATCTTTTCCTATCCAATAATGTATGTTTGAATGAATAGTTTATCCATGGATGACTTCAAATGCTTATACATTGTTGATTATATATGCTATAATAGATCTAACACCATTATATATAGTATGCTTGTCTTATTTACTTGTTGTTGAGGAACTGATTCATCAATTCAAACTGAAGTTGGAAAGCTCAACGGGGATCTACTTTAACCGTCCGGAATAAGGTACGAGGTCTGATCCTTTAGTGTTAGATATTTGATTTCTATTGCATATTGGAAAGGATTGATTTCTGGAGTCAAGATGTCTATTGTGGTACCCCAAGCCATAGGAATTTCTCTCCGTAACAAAGACGAACATCGTTAAAATCATAAGCATGGATAAACTCAATATTCTTACCACTCGACATTGCAATAGAGTTTGGTAGGGGTCGAGCAACACCATCGCTTTACGCGTTGAAGCTGAGGGACACTATAATTGGTTACACACCTCTTCTTATAGTGTATGGGAGTCTCATGCCTATGCTATGCAAGACATACCTGCTGCATTTGGGATCTGACTTATCCTCCCTCTTGGTTTGTTTGCATCTGACCTAGTTTTTCTTAGGGGTGTGCTCTTTATACTGTAGTTGGATTTAGGGATAGTAGTTAGTTGAGTATTTTATTTATGGAGTCATCGTGGATTGATTTCGGCAAATTGTTGATCTTGAAGTTTAGTAGGATTACCTCCTTGTGATCCTCCTCCTCCTCCTCGTAAGAGGATTATACACTCTAGATGGCCTCCTTTCCATAGAGATTCCCATACAGTTCTCATGATGAGGATCCCCGAATTTCCCTCCTTCTCCATCATCTTACATGGAGGGAGGATTTGTTGAGGTTCCTCGTACATCTACTATATGGATATCTAGGACTCTAGTTTACACTGACCCTCGCGAGGTTGGTTCTTCCCATTCTACACGACCATAGTTGTCAGACATTACAGTTGTCCACCAAAAGTTTTCCTTAGGAAGGTCAAGTGTCAACACTCAGTTAAATCCCTCTAGAACGGGTCCTTTTACATTCGGCATGGTGAACATCAATACTAGTATTTTTTCACCCGCTCCAAGTTCTAGTGTGAACCCTGGTGTTGGATTGGGGGGCACCACATCCCCTTACCTTGCACATAGATTTGGAAGTGGTCATATACCACCTTCTACTCCATTTGTGGGAGTATTTTCATTTCCTTCATCTGGTATTAAAACCAGTGTTCACTCCCATGGGGGTGGTAGTGGATACGTGAGTGTTGGGTCTACAACTTACATTCCATCTTATGTCCCATCATCCACCACACCAATTCCTTCAAATTGCTTTCTTATGATGAACCATCCCTATGTCTCACACGGTCCCTCGAGAAATTATGATCCATATAACTATGTTGTTCCCTTGTTAGTTAACACAATTGTGTCTGGAGGCTATGTACCTCCCCATATGCCTGGGGGTCAACCGGTCTATCATTCCTATAGCTATGGTTACATGGTTCCTCCTTCTTAGGAAATACCTCAATATAAAATTCCTGTGCATCCTTATATGGGACATATGGGAGATGGTTATTATCTTATTGGTCAAGGCCATGGCCTTTATTAGAATCAACCCTATTTGATCCAACCCTTCCAGGGAGCATGGAACTAGATGGCACATCCTAGGCCCCCCTTTTTAGCCACTTTAAATCTATCTGGCCTATCAAAATTGACCAATGACCCAGTTTGTCATGATCCGATGTGGTCGATGGTTCACGCCAAACTTCCTTCAGATATTATAAAGTTTGAGGAAAAGAATGGAGAGGACCCTGGTGATCATGTGACTACATTCACCTATGGTGCTCTTCAAATTCACTGAACCAAAAATCTATTCATTTACGGTTGTTTCAACGCACCCTCATGGGTTATGTCGTGAAATGGTATATAGAGCTTCCTGGGGTCCCATATCAGATTTTCAATGATTTAGCCTTGGTCTTTCTCAACCACTTTCAGTTGTTGGTATGTTATTACATCGGTACTAGGATCTTGTCGACATTTCGGTAGGATAAGGCCACCCATATCTCTAGGCACATTCAAGAGTGGCGTAGATGAAAGAGGTTTATTTAGGCCAATATTCCACCTGAATTTTTATTGGAATGGTTCCTGAAGTCTTTAATATTGTATATCGCGAAGGATGTTTCGACATCCTTAGTGACTACAAAGGAACAAGTTATCTTTTGAGCCCAACAGTTAGACTTGATTTATGCTCAGTTTGGTCTTCTTTATGAGATTATCCCTGACGCACCGTGGTCAAACATTGATCCTAAGTTCAAGATCGAGCCACATGTCGATGGCATTGTTGGGTCCATAAGTACCAAAGCCATAGACTAGGTTACAACTCAAATGAAAAATTTATCTATTAACCAGTCTGCGGCCAGACAGGATATGGACTCGTCCACTGCTACCCAATCGACGTATGTACTTTTTGTGCATTCGTTGGACCATAAGGGTAACCAACAACCTGGAAGGAATATAAAAAAGGGAAGAAATAACAAATGGGGTGGGAATAGGAAGGAGAATCAAAATGATGACAAGAACAATAATAATGTTGGGGGGAATAAGAAACCTAAGTGGAAGGTCAAATTCCCTTGCAAGCTTTGTATGGGAGACCATCTCACCTACTTTTTCCCTCGTATTTGAGCATGCCTTGAAATTCATCACACAAATCCCAGCTATGTTGATTAACCCTCTTCCTCATAATCAAAATACGGATTTGAGGACCTCG
Organism: Pseudotsuga menziesii; assembly: GCA_001517045.1. NCBI lineage: Eukaryota > Viridiplantae > Streptophyta > Pinopsida > Pinales > Pinaceae > Pseudotsuga > Pseudotsuga menziesii. The sequence continues at coordinate 40,607 of LPNX010745430.1, forward strand.
ACCACCAGAAACAGTTATGGTGGGCATAAAAAACCATCAGCCGTGGAAGATGGTCATGGTTGTATCAACATGATGTTAGCTACTAATGTTGTGACTCGTTCATGAGACTATGGTCTATCATAACCCAACATGGGTAAAGAACCTACACCTCTTGAAATTACTTTGCATATCTATAAGCCTGAAGCTATACCATGCATACCAAAAGGAGTCTTAAAGCATTCGGGCACAGTCCTAATGCCCGAGTTGCCAAACATTATTCCATCATTGCAGATTTGGGACAGACTCCTTGTGCGATGTCGGTTCTTGATGTGCTTCTGAAGTGAGTAAAAGATTCTTTAACGCAGGTAAATTCTCTAAAATTCCCATAGGTAATCTAAATCCCACATGTTGGTAAGTAATAATAAAAATTGATAATAGATAAGATGATAAATAGTTACATAGGTTTGGGATTTAGATAGGATTGTCATGCACCTTTTCGTAAAAGGGCATGACTATTGACTTTAGATAGTTTTTTAATTAATAATAAGTTAATATTAATATTATTTTATTGTGAAATTGTTACATTTCCTTCCCCTTAAGGGAAGCTTTGTCCTCAAAGCTTCATTGACAACAATTCCTGATTTTTCTTTAACTTTCATCTCTGGATCCTTTACGACACTTGATGAGATAAGACGATACGAGCTATGGATTCACTAGGATAATTGTCGCATTGTATCTAGTGTGGGAGATCCCAGATCTATTTTGATCGAACCTCTAAGATCATTTTGGGAAATGGGTCATCTCAATTGTTGCTTAGTATGTCGAACTGTTTGCTTGTCAACATAACTCTTTTGTGAATGCTCATTTTGACCCTGTCGTTGGTCAAAATGATTATTATAATTGGGATGTTTGTAAGGCGTATTTTTTGTTTGTTTTTCTTTCTTTTGAACATCGACGAGGATTGCCTTCACTTCATTGACATGACTTTGTTTTTCAGAGAGTCTGGATGCTTCTTTCTGGATTTGTGCTATTTTGTTCTCCAATAGATTGATTTTACTCTAAATATTCTCAAACATTTCGTCTTGCGAATTTTGGTCCTCTTTTGACTTCTTGATTTGTTTCTCTAGTTCTTGATTATGATTCTTTAGGGGATGATTTTCTTCTTGATTTTCTAGAACTCTTCCTTTGGGGTCTTCATTGGGATGTTCCTTCTTGCGACTATGTTTCAGTTTTTTAATCTTTGTAATTAATATTTTATTATGATTTATTAATCGATATATTTCTTCAGTATTACTTGTTAATGTGTTATTGACTTTCGTAATTTCCAACTTGTGCAGTTTTTTTGAGTCGTCCTCTTTCTGCTGGAGTTCCTCAATCTATTGTTGAAGGCAACAATTCTCTGCTTCTTGGCATTTTACTTTTTTTTGAATTTGCATGATTTTATCATCTTTGTCCTTGATGCTTTTGTTTAATCGTTTTATTTCTTCTTTATTCTCGATTGCATCTTTCATGATTTTTTCATTTTGTAGATCCTGATTGGTATATTGTTGACTCATTAATTCCTCAATTTGAGTAGTTGATCTCTCAATACGGCTTTATAGATAATGATTCTCCTGCTCTATTAATCCCTTAGAAATATCCAACTTTTTCATGTCAAATACTTTTTCCAATTCTACTTGTAGTTGGGACTACAATTTTGATTTAGAATTCGCCGTAATCCCTTACTTCTGGTGTTCTTTGACGATAGTTGATTTTCCTTTTGACCGACTTCTTGTCTTCTTCGATTTTGTCCATTTTTTTTTACTCTTGTAATTTAATAATTTTACTTAATACAAATATTAAGTAATAATAATAATAATAATAATAATATTTTTTAAGGTTGAAATAGTTAATTTTCGTCCCCTAAAGACTTTTTGTATATTGGGTGGTTGGTAGGAATGATTGTTACCTTTCCCACCTAGGTTCAAATCCCACTTGCTTCTTAGTAGAAATTATTATGCACTTTTAGATTTCTTTCCCCTTAAGTTTTGTAAAATGGTGTACATTGGGTGGTTGGGAGGAATGATTGTTACCTTCCCCACCCAGGTTCAAATCTTGTTTTTGGTTTGTTGTTGGAGAATAAACCCAAACCCACTTATTATGAACCATGTGTGGTTTTACCTTTACCCTTTTTTTTATTTTTTCAGACAAGGTCATATTTTTTAGGGAAACCCTATTATAGTGGTTAAAAAACCCGAATCAGGAACTCTAACTTTGCTTTGATACCAATGAAACAAGTAAAAGCTTCTTTAACGCAGGTAAATTCTCTAAAATGCCCACAAGTAATATGAATCCCACATGTTGGTTATAAGTAATAATAAAAATTGATAATGGAAAAGATGATAAATAGTTACATAGGTTTGGGATTTATATAAGCCCGTCATGCACCTTTTTGTAAAAGGGCATGACTATTGACTTTAGATAGTCTTTTAATTAAATTGATATTAAAATTAATTTATTATTTTATTGTTACAACTTCAGACTCATCCTTCGCAAAGGAGAGCGTTGTTAGTTTCTCTTGGAGTAGTTCACCCTAATGGATCCACTATGCTTAGATTTGATACTCATGATGTCCAGCCTCGCTTGCCTTACCACGTGGCTTTTAAAATCCATGTGGAGTGTTTGAATAACACTATTAAACACACAATTGTTGATGAAGGTGTTGCAACCTCCCTGATGTCTCTAGATTGTTGGAAACGCCTTGTCTTTCCCGTGTTGTCAAAATATATGTCTATGATGACTGTGTTTGATGTAAGTTCATTCAGACCACATGTCATTATTCCCTCCCTTCAAGTCCAGTTGGGAGGAAATACCGTGATGGTCGAAGTTGAGGTGGTTGATGTTCCCCTCAACTACAATCTGTTACTAGGATGGAACTAGATTTAGATTATGAAAGCGATCATATCGTCTGTATTTCCTATCATGTGCTTCCCTTTTGAGGATAGGATTGTGACAATCGATCAATTGTCGTTCGATAACTCTAGTTCATCTCATTGTGACCTATTATCCCGACCATTGATAATTCTCAGTAAAAAACTGAGAATGTTGGCGTTGAAATGTATCCATCATTAATTGGAACTTTTAATATTTTGGCACCAATTTTAGCTATTAGTTCTACTCCTAGTGGTGGTTAGCCACCTTTGAGATCCATTCCATTTCGCACAATGTATTTGGATGACCCATGGACTCTCCCTTCTTCAAGTAATTCAGATGAAGATACTATACATACCAGGGTCTAAATTCCATTATCTGTAGCAAAGATCGCTTATCACGCTATACTTGATCATATTGTTGACCTTGGTCCTTACTCTTTGTAGACTGAAGAGTAGGATATTTTTGCACTTCCTGTTTAGTAGGTTGTGTCATCATGCTCACATGATTAAGTTGATGGTATTTTTCCTTCATATGAAGCGATTCTTGAGGCCATGACTGCTGCGAAACAGTCTTGGGAGGGGATGCATCATCGATCTTACTTCCTGCCAGAGCTCGAACAGATTGAGTGTGATGAATTTAGGATGACCTTAAGAGAGAATGTTGGTCATCCCGTGATCCCATTATGCACTCATGGCATATATGCCAAAGGGAACATGGCGAACTTATCTCCAACTATTCCTATCAACATTTCTTGGATTCCTAGCAAAATTGAGATGTTTACATCGGTGTTGATTGCTCACCCGATGAAATCAAAATATACACCGATCTCTTTAAAGGATTTCATGATGTCTTTGCTTGGTTGTATGATGAAATTCCAGGGGTTTATCCTTGCATTGTTGAATATGAAATCTAATTTTAACCAAATGCTATCTGGTTCCCTTAACCGAAGGGGTATCCAACTCCGTTCCTATATATAAGAAGCAGGGGACCATCCGTGTATGTATTGACTTTAGAGAACTGGATAAGGCATGTATAAAGGATAATTTCCCCAGACCATTGATTGATCATATTTTGGATGAGTGTGAGGGGAGTGAGGTTTTCTCATTTATGGACAACTTTTCGAGGTCCAAATCCATATTAAACCCTAGGATCAACATAAGATTGCATTTATATGTCCATAGGGTACATTCGCATACCAGGAAATACCTTTCAACCTTAAAAGTGTTAGAGCCACTTTTCAGCGGGCCATCACCTTCGCCTTTCACAACCTTAAATGTATAATTCAAGTTTATCTGGACGATTTAGTTTCTCACTCTCATTTGAGGGTGGATCATCTATATCATCTGTGTTTGGTCTTTAAAAGATGTCTTCGTTATCAAATTCAGTTGAATCCTCAAAAGTGCATCTTTTGTGTTAAGGTTGGTCGTTTATAGGGTTTATCATATATAAGGAGGGGATTAGGGTCGATACTCTAAAGATTGAGGCAATATTATGATTGTCTCCCAAACGCACAATTAGACACCTTCTAAGTCTCTAAGGGATGGCTAATTTATTGCGTAGAATTGTTGGAAATTATGCTAAATTAACCAAGGGATTTATGTTATTGTTGAAGAATGATACTCTATTCATACAGGATGAGTGAGCCCATGAGTCCTTCGATGCTCTTAAGAAATCCTTGGTATCAGCCCCCATGCTTAGTACACCTAACTATAGTAGGGATTTCTTGTCGTATATGGTTGTGTCTCAAGAGATGATTGGTATGGTTCTAGTTCAAGAGGGTGATGAGATCTAGGAGCACGTTATTTACTATCTTATCCAGATTCTTATTGATGCATAACTCCAATATAGTCATGGTGATAAATTGGCCTTAGTGACAGTCATGTTGTCCAATGTTTGAGACATTATATCTTGCTTCTCCAGACTATGGTTATAGCCCATAGCAATCCATTCCAACTTGTCTTGACTTGATGGATGATAGGGGGGATATAATAAATGGATTATTATATTGAAAGAGTTCAACCTCGAATTTGTTTCGGAAAAATAGAAGAAGTCCTTAGTTTTTTTAGATCTGGTGTCAGATCTCCCTAGTCTTGATGAAGATGGGATTCGTGATGATTCATTCGTGGATGAACACATTTTTCTCATTTCAACTGTGGAACCTTCGTATGATGACATTATCATCTATATTTAGACTTTGAAGGTTCCCCCTCACATCTCGAGGTATGAGCATCAACACTTATGTCATAACTCTAAGAACTATTTCCTTATTGGTGACACTTTGTTTCATCGTGGGTTAGATTCCATTTTGTGTCGTTGTTTAACCAATGATGAGGATGAGGTTGTGCTAAATGATTTCCACGGTGGGGCGTGTGGTGGTCATTTATTTGGGCTTGCTGCACCCAAAAAATTCTTAGAGCAAGTTATTATTGGTCATCTATCTTTAATATTGCTTTAATGTGGTTAAGCGATGTCACCCTTTCTAGGTGTTCACGTGGAATATGTGCTCGCATCCTACCCCATTACACCAAATTATCACCGTTGGTCCCATCACCAGGTGGGGGGTGGATTTTATGGATTTCAACCCGTATTCTACTAGGTGGCACCATCACATTGTCGTGTCCATATATTAATTCACGAAATGGGAAGAGGCTATGTCTGCAATCAAAACTGGTGATGACACAGTTGCTAATTTCGTATTCAATCAGATTATCATTGGGTTGGGGATCCCGAAGGATCTTGTCACTGACCATGGTAGGCACTTTCAGAACAATATGATGGCAAAATTAGCATGAAAATAGGGTATAAGAAAGAACATTCTTCTTCTTACTACCCCTAAGTGAAATTCCAAGTCAAAGTTGTTAATAAATCCCTTAAGGATATTCTACAAAATACCATCAGACAAAGAAAAACAAACTGGCATATCATGTTGTACACTGCTTTGTGGGATTATTGGATTGTAGTTAAGATTTCCACCGGTTTTTCTCCATATCAACTAGTACATGGGGTGTAGTCGATTTTACCGGTTGAATGTGAAATCCCTTCATTGAAACTAGCCATAGCGTTTTTTCCTAACACTTTTGAGTTAGAACAACATTTAATCCATTTAGAGAACCTAGATGAGCAACATTGGGATGTTCTAGTGGATATAGAGATAAACAAGTGTCATATTAAGGCCCTGTAGCTGGACAAAATCCCTATCCACGTGCATATGCACCTCCCTTCCGTCTATAGGGCGAAAGGGTAGATTCTGTGGATAAACAAGAGCCGCATCAAACTATTAGAAAATGAAACAAATATTAAGCATCTACAAACTACAAATTGAAAAAAAAACATGAGGCAATATACCTTCCGATCTGGTTTGAAAGGGGGCCACCTTGCCCAAACTTAGAAAATGCCTCTCCATAGGCTGGGATTGGGTGGAGTTTTGACTCAACACACCAAGGGGATGAGAAAATGGAGGAAAATGGAGTTGTGAGGATGAATAGCTTAAGAGTGAATATCTCTCAAGATACTCATGTAGGCATAATAACAACAGGAAGGAAGAGTAATGTGTGTGATGGGGACTTCCACCCCTCTATTTAAATTTTTTTCCCAACTTTTATGGGTTTTAGCCCCTGGTTAGGGTTTTGGGCCCTACCTAGGGTTTTAATCCCTTTTCGCTTGTTTCTTAGCTCCTTTTGAGGTTTTTAAGCCCTTTGAGAGTATTTAAGCCTCTTTTGGGGCTTTAGCCCCTTTTTGAGGTTTTTAGCTTCTTTTTGAGCTTTTTAAGCTCTTTTGTAGGTTTTTAAGCCCTTTTGAGTTATTTTTGGAGCTTTTGAGAGAAAAAACATAGGTTAACTGGGTGTGGAGGTAGAATGGGTTAGGAAATGTATGTCTTTGTATGGTGTAGGCTATATGACCATTTTTTTGGGTTAACAGGCCCAGTATGATAAGTTTGTTCATCCCCATCATTATAATGAAAGTGACTTGGTCCTCTTGTACAACCAAGCCAGTGAACCATTAGGGGTGGGTAAATTAAACCCCATGTGGCATGGGCCTTATGTTGTGAGACGTATCTTGGATAAATTTGCCTATGAGTTAGAGGACTATGAAGGGAACACCTTGGCATAGCCTAGAAATCATAAATATCTTAAGAAATATTATGCTTAAACTTTAGCTGAGGCTGATAGATTTCATATTACTGTACAATTTGCATAGCTTGTTTTTGGTTCCCTTGTAGTGTTATCGGTTTGTTGACATGATTCTTATTATGTGGAATATGTCAACGGAGTCTTCAATATACTTAGGATTCACTGATGGTTCTAGTTGCCACACCTAGAACCTAGATTCATCTACTTGGGTTATCTATGCACCTAAGGGTCACTTGGTGTCTTTGGGAGGAGTGTGCCTCCTGTTGATGTAATTGTAACTTCGAAATGTATTCACTTGTATTTCTTATGTATTGTAACCCGATGTTTATTCCAGGATGTATTTGTAATGTACTTGAGTCATGTCATTCCCCGATGTTCCTATCAGGAAGTTTCTATAATGTAAACAAGTCATGTCAAGTCAAGGTGGGTAACCATCCTATTGTCTAAGGGTTAAAGTCCCCACAGTTTCGGGGCACTAGGGTTATTATACTCTCCTAGTGAATTCGGCCCTAGTTGGGTTTAGTCAAGTCAGGAATTAGTATAAATAGAGAGATAGCCTCTCTATTTAACACACACTCACTCACACTCAGTTGTAGCGCATAGTTGAGGAAGAGAAAGACACCGGGGAAAGGAAGAAAGAGGTTACTGTTGTCGAGAGATCATGTTACTATTTTTGGGTTTCACTTTGGTGCTGATTCTATCTCTGAGGAAGTTGTGGGGTTTTCTCCATTTATGGTTTTCTTGAGGAAAAACACTATGTTCATTGTCTATTGTGTTTGATTGTTGTGCTTGTTATCCTAATGTTATGCTAGCTTAATGTTAAAAATCTAACATGGTATCAGAGCTAACCTGAGAAGAAGACATTGTGCAGCTGCAGGAACTAGGGCTTCCTATTTTTTGGATCTCTCTCCATAGATTTTCAACAAAATTAGGGTGGAATAACTCTCCTCCCTAGGGTGCATCTTTCTGTTGAAGCAGAATCCAATTCTGAGGTTTTTCAATTTTGGACCCGACACTCCTGCCGGAAATTAGGGCTTTTCACAGAAGTGGATTTTTTCAGTGAGCCCAGGACTGGATTGATATCCTCCCCAAAATGGAAGTTAGGGATCAAATTCAAAGCATTTGGTTGGACAGAACTCCAAAAAATCAAAACCCTAATCTGCTCCTGAACCAACACTGCAGGATTTCAGCTCCAAAACTAGATCTGACATCTTGACCTGGTAAGATCTAAATATTTTGTATTTCCATTTGAGGTTCTCAGTTAAGATGTCTCATCATACCAAGCTTGATGAAAATCTTGAGGGAGCTGATAACTTTCGAGCTTGGAAGTATAGGATCTCCCTGGTCCTAGAAGAAAATGAGTTGGACTCCTATATCAATGAGTAGGTTCCAGTTCCAGAGGGAGATGAGGACAAGGCCTTACATAAGAAGAAGTTGGTTATGGAAAAGACGATCATTGCTAATTCTATCAAGGATCACCTCATACCACAGGTGTCCTCCCTCAAGACACCTAAATCCATGTTTGATGTCCTAACTAAACTGTTTGAAGGGAAGAACATCAATCGAAAGATGACTCTAAGGAACCAGTTGAAGAATGTAAAGATTCAGAATGAGGAGACCATTCAGTCATAATTCACAAGGGTTTCCCAGATCAAAGAACAACTAGAAGCAATAGATAAAGAAGTGGAGAATGTAGAAATTGTGATGAATACCTTGAATGGCCTCCCTAGGTCATGGGATTCTTTCATCCAAGGAATATGTGCTAGGAAGAAGTTAGTCAAGTTCAGTAGACTGTGGGAAGAATGTTCTCAAGAAGAAGCTCGGATAGTAGCTCGAGAAGAAAATATGGGAAGTGAAGATCAATCTCTCACACTACACTCCAGGAAAGGAAGAAGGGAAAATCATCATCACCAAGGTAAGCATTCTCATCAGAAAAATATAATCGTAAGAAGGGATCCATCCAAACTTAGATGTTATACATGTGATGAAATAGGACACTATGCTAGAAACTGTACCATGAATAAGAATGGATCCAAGAAGAAGAGGAACTCCAAAAGAAGACATCATGCTCACACTGATGAGGATGATGATCCTCCCAGGAAGAAAGTAAAACAAGAAAGTGAAGACTCTTCAAGTGAAGATGAATATGTTCTGATCTCCGCTCTCACGGGAACTGTCACTCATGGAAGCACAGATTGGATTATTGACAATGGGGCTTCCAAACACATGACAGGTTTCAAGGAATCCTTTGAGAAACTATCCGAACATAATTCACCCCATAAGGTGAAACTTGGGGATGACTACCAATATCCCATAAAAGGTAGTGGTGAATCCTCCTACAAACTAGACTCTAGAAAGTCCATGAAAATAAGGATGTATTGTTTGTACCAGGACTAAAGAAGAATCTTCTATCCATATCAGCATTGGATTCAAAAGGCATGAGGGTTGCATTTGTAGACGGCCAAGTCCTCATGTGGTCAAGAGGAAAGACTATTGACGATGCAACAGTAATTGGAGAACAAGAAGGAGGTTTATACAAATTGAAGGGCCATCCAGAACAAGCTTTGGTCCATGACACAGTAGAGCCAAATGAACTATGGCACAAAAGGCTTACACATGTGCATTACAGAGCACTACCACTTGCAAGAAAAGCTGCTAAAGGTTTTCCAGAAATTCAAGCAAAACATGAAGGGGTCTGCAAAGGATGTGCGAAAGGAAAGAATACAAAGAAGACATTTCCAAGTAGCGAAAGCAAGGAAAAAGAAATCTTGGGAATCATCCACTCTAATGTATGTGGACCAATGCCATCAAGTTCACTAAGCGGGTATGTATATTATGTTTCTTTCATTGATGAATTTTCTAGGAAGACATGGATTTACTTCATGAAGAATAAAGATGAAGTTTTCAGCAAGTTCAAGGAATTTAAATCCTTGATCGAGAACCACACATAAAAGAAGATCAAGACCTTTCGATCAGATAATGGCGAAGAATTCACATCAAATGAATTCAAATACTTATGCAAAGAATTAGGGATTAAGAGGGAGTTGTCCACTCCTTATAATCCACAACAGAATGGGGTTGCAGAAAGGAAGAATAGAACTATCATGGAAGCTGCAAGAGCAATGCTTCATGATCAAGATCTTCCCATGCATCTATGGGCAGAAGCAGCCAGAACAACGGTGTATGTACAGAACTGTACTCCACACAGAGTACTCGAGAACAATACTCCTAAAGAAGTCTTCTTTGGCAAGAAACCAGAAGTCAGCCATCTCAGAATATTTGACTGTCCAGTGTACATACATATTCCAAAAGAGAAGAGAACAAAATTAGATCCTTTAGGAAAGAAGGGTATATTTGTGGGATACTCTGAAAGTTCGAAGGCTTACAGAATATATTTCCCAGGATTCAAGAAGATTGACATCAGCAGGGATGTGACATTTGATGACGACATGGCTTACAACAAATCCAGAAAGAAACCCGCTAAAGAATATGAAGAAGCAGAAGCACCCAGAATTCATGATACAACCATGAATGAAGAAACATAAGAAGAAGATAGAGAATTTGAAGAACCACAAAGACCTGTAGATCCACCTGAGGAGAAGAATCCTCACAAGAGGAAACCTACATGGGTACAAGAAATTATCCAAGATGCAGAAAGATATGGGGTTGCAGAAGAGAATCACAGAGAAAGAAAGAGAACCAGATCCTGCTCTGGATATGTAGCCTTACTATGTGATGTTATCAATAAGGAACCTTCCAAATATGAAGAAGTGGAAGAACTAAAAGAATGGAAGGATTCTATGATCGAAGAGTATCAATCGATCATGAAGAATGATGCTTGGGATGTTGTCCCAAGACCAGAAGGGAAGTCGGTTGTAACTTCCAAATGGATCTACAAGATCAAGCATGTTGCAGATGGTAGCATAGGGAAATATAAGGAAAAATTTGTGGCTCGTGGCTTCTCACATAAGGAAGGAATAGATTATGAAGAAATCTTTGCACCTATAGCCAGATACACTTCCATAAGATCCGTACTTGCTTTGGCTGCAGTAATGAAATGGAAGATACACCAAATGGATGTCAAGACTTCTTTCTTGAATGGTGTAGTGGAAGAGGAAGTGTATGTAGAACAACCACTTAGTTTTGAGACACATGACAGGGAGTCTCATGTGTGTAGATTGAAGAAATACCTGTACGGTTTGAAATAGGCACCCAAGACATGGTATGAAAGAATTGATAGCTTTCTATCCAGTTTGGGATTTACCAAGAGGAAAGCAGATTCCAACCTTTACTACAAGGTTGAAGGTGGAAATCCAGTGATACTCCTACTGTATGTAGATGATCTGTTTGACAGGTATGGATGGGTTGATTGCTGATACGAAGAGAAAGCTTACTGTCGAGTTTGAAATGAAGGACTTAGGTATGATGCATTATTTTCTAGGCATGGAGGTGTGGCAGAATGCGAATGGAATCTCCCTCGGACAAGGGAAGTATGCAGTAGAGATCTTGAAGAGGTTTGGGATGATGGACTACAAGGCCATGACCACACCTATGGCATTGAACCCGAAGCTATTGAGTGATGCTTCATCAGAGACAGTTGATGCTACGATGTATTATTAGATGATTGGGTCCTTGATGTACCTAACGAACACAAGGCAAGACATTTTCTTTGCTGTGAACACCTTGAGCCAGTTCTTGACAGATCCGAGACATGTTCACTTGATTGCTGCAAAGCATATTCTGAGGTACCTGAGGGGTACAATTGATTATGGGCTCAAGTATGAGGCAAATTTGAAGATTAACCTAGAGGGTTATGTTGACTCATATTGGGTAGGCAGTGCCATCAATAGGAAGAACACTTCAGGGTGCTGCTTTAGTATGGGATCAGGTGTGATCTCTTGGTTTAGCAGGAATCAATCCTGTGTGGCACTAAGTACAGCTGAAGCAGAGTATGTCAAAGCTTTCTTAGCTAGTTGTGAGGCAGTATGGCTGTGGAAGCTATTATATGATTTATTTGATCTCCAGATGGATGCTACTTGTATACATTGTAACAACCAAAGTTGCGTAAAGTTGTCAGAGAATCCAGTGTTCCATGACAAGTCAAAGCATATCGAGATCAAGTATCACTATATCAGGGATATGGTGTAGAGGGGAGTAGTGAAGCTCTAGTATGTTGCGACGAAGGAAAAAATAGCTGATGTGTTGACAAAGCCATTGGCTAGGGTGAAGTTTGAGTACTTCAGGGAGAAGCTTGGTGTTCTCTAGATTGAGGTTTCCTCCAAAGGGAAATGATGAGACCTAGAGCCATTCTGACATGGTGAGAGGATTGGTTCCTTCCATGGTCAGATGTAAGGGCTAAGCCATTCTGTCATGGTGAGAGGATTGGTTCCTTCCATGTCAGATGTGAGTGTTGAGCCATTCTAATGTGACTATAGGATTGGTTCCTACATGATTAGATATAAGCACTGAATTCCATTCTGGGAATGGAGCAGCCTAGTTAGTTACCAGTAGCTCAGTCTGGGACTGGGGGCCATTTTGATATGACTGTAGGATTGGTTCCTACTTGATCAGATGTGAGTGCACATCTTTTTGAACATGTATGTTGGAATGGTTCCTCGCATGTGTTGGATGTAAGTGCAGAGCCCTTTCGAACATGCATGTTGGATTGGTTCCTCACATGTGTCGAGTATAAGTGCTGAGCCTTTCTGACATTGGTTGTTAGATGTAAGTGCAGAGCCTTTATGACATTGGTTGTCAGATATAAGTGCAGAGCCTTTCAGCATGGAGGATTGGTTCCTTACATGGCCGATTGTAAGTGCTAAGCCTTTCTGACATTGGTTGACGGATGTGAGTGCTGGGCCTTTCTGGCAGGGTTGTGGGCTATGTTACCACATGGTTATATGTGAGTGTTGGGCGTGCATTTCTCATATGATTATAGGATTGGTTCCTACATGATTAGATGTAAGTGCTAGGTGGGCCATTCTAACTTAGGGTCAGATATAAGTGCTGGAAAATACCTACATGGAGGGTAGGCCTACAACCAGCATGAAAAAGGGATGGCTATGTAGAACTTCTTGTGACGAGAAGAATCATGAGATAGTACCTGTGAAGATTCAGTGTTGATGATCCAACAGAGATGATCCAGATCAAGGAATGATCCAGATCTAGAGATGATGCTCCAGAGATGATCCAGATCGAGGGATGATCCAGATCCAGTGATGATGATCCAGATCTAGGTGAAGATGACTTGAAGATGAAGATGACTTGCAGATGAAGGTGACTTGAAGATAGAGATGACTTGAAGGTGAAGATGATGAGGACTCAATGATGATCTAGATGATACAGAGAAGAAGACTTGTGCTAATAAATTGTGTCGATAGAATACCTTCCTAGTTAAGAGGGAGTGTTGATGTAATTGTAACTTCGGAATGTATTCACTTGTATTTCTTATGTATTGTAACCTGATGTTTATTTCGGGATGT
>LPNX010745430.1:54149-102255 GCA_001517045.1 Pseudotsuga menziesii
ATGTTCCTATCAGGAAGTTTCTATAATGTAAACAAGTCATGTCAAGTCAAGGTGGGTAACACTCCTATTGTCTAAGGGTTAAAGTCCCTGAAGTTTCAGGGCACTAGGGTTATTAGAATCACCTAGTGAAGTCGGCCCTTGTTGGGTTTAGTCAAGTCAGGAATTAGTATAAATAGAGAGCTAGCCTCTCTATTTAACACACACTCACTCACACTCAATTGTAGCTCATAGCTGAGGAAGAGAAAGACACTGGGGCAAGGAAGAAAAAGGTTACTTCTGTCAGGAGATCATCTTACTATTTTTGGGTTTCACTTTGGTGTTGATTCTATCTCTGAGGAAGTTGCGGGGTTTTCTCCATTTATGGTTTCCCCAAGGAAAAACAGTGTGTTCATTGTCTCTTGTGTTTGATTGTTGTGCTTGTTATTCTCTCAGTAAAAGATCCTAATGTTATGCTAGCTTAATGTTAAAAATCTAATACCTCCATCCATCTTCAAATAATGTTGCCGAGTATAATGTCGTGATTGAGTTATTACGTGATGCCATTTCAAATGTTATTCGATCTCTTGATGTTCTCCTTGACTCACAGTTAGTTGTGTCACAATTGAATGGCATGTACTGTATCAGGGATCCTACGATCTTGAGAAGGTTCTGAAGGGTAAGATTGTTGGAGCGGCAATTTGATTACATTACATACATTCACATACATAGACATTATAATCATGTTGCTGATTCATATGCAAATTACGTTTTAGATTGGAATTTGTCACATCAATGAAGAAGTATGTACAGAAAAACATTCACATTCAGACACGTGTATATATATCAAATCAATTACTATAAGCCTTATTTCCGATAGAATTTCCAAAAAATGGTATCATAGTACAAAATAGGCTTTAAACCACCAAAATATCCATGTCTAATACAAAATCTCTATTCCAAAATCTATGCCTATGGATTAGGATGATGATCATGGAAACACACTATAACATTGGCCAAATTCTTGAACAACCTAACCCATGGACGTGGTACCCCAACCACATGCCTCTGCATTGCCTCGAAAAAATCCTCGACTTGTACCATGGGGATCATGTGTGTCAATTGGGCCATGTTCCCATGTATGTTCTATAATGTTCATTCGACATCAACATCGATCATTCATCTCCTCATCCCCTATGTCAATGTCTTGGGAAACCATCCGGTCATCATGGACCTACATCTGCAAACATAAACTTAATGTCAGTACTTGACACCATCAAAAACATGTTTTTGATTTTCACATATATCAAAAATACAAAAAAATAAAATAATTCGAAACATAAATGGGATCTTCTTGATATCTCTATATGTAGACCCTAGTGGTAGTGGCATGTCTCAATCTCCACAGAAGTTGATCCCGACATAGGGATAGTCATATATGGCGATGATACGTTGCCTCCACCAGTGGAAGAATTCAAGTGGGAAAGGAGTGGGTACCCTACCTCCCCCTAACCTCTTCATCACATTTGTCCAACGTTCCTGGGTTGGATCTCATAAACTGTGAGGAGGGACCTAAAATCTAGGGCTAAGAATCAGTACCCTTTTGAAAAAGAAAGTGCTTAGTATGCTGGCAAACCCAATGTTTTTTATCCGACCTATGTTGTAGTTCGTCAACTGTTGTTTCATGGTGCTCAATAGTGAAGTACTCTAGTCATATACCATGGGCCTCCTGCATTCTATCGTGTAGAACATGAGAGGTCATGAGGCTTGATGTAGTCATGTCGACACTGCTATTCTAGCAAACACTAGAATTATTACCTTGATACTTAGGCTCTAGATGACATTTACTAGGACTTTACTTCCCATATTTTCAGTATCTGGAACACAATATACAATGATGTATTCATATATAGTCAGTCCTCTACCTACTCCATGAGCCCGTAGATTTAATATCTTGCTTCAGCGGGATAGTCTAGTAATTAAGTAGATATCCTCTACCTCGAGTCTCAATGACATCCCATCTAGCATGAATGCTTTTGTGTCTAGATCCCAATAGTCCATGAACATCTACAAGAGTATTGTTGAGACCTAAAACTCCCAAGGCTCCAAAATTTATATAGAACACACCTTTGTAGCTCTTGTTGAGCATTTTCGTCACCATGAACTGCCCTATCAACATCCTCATGTTCATGTTCTCTCCATTCTAGCACCATCCTACTAAGAAAAACAAAAAAATTGTGAGTTTTTACTATTGAATATGACATCCGCATCCTTATATGCTACTTTTAGTTATGACAGGTGCGTATGTACATGGGAAATCTTTTCTTTTCTCGCCTATATATGTCCCTATACACGCCCCGATGATTTGTCACCCATGTGGGTTGTGAATCTTATCTTTGGGAGTCCAAAACATGAAAATTCACCACCAAAATTAAAAATTAATGCATTTAATGGATAGAGAATGGGATTATGAGTTACCTGGTCCTAACGACTGTGGATTTCATGGCCCATAGCTCCCAAAATATTCGTCTAAAGTTTTGGGGTCCAATATGCTCCAAATGCACTATGATGGGTAAAAAACAATGATACAACAATGATTTTTTACTATTTATTAAATAGTTTTACCCACTTTTCCTATAGTTTAGAATCTTTATTTACTTTTTTCCAGTTGTTTGGACTAATGTGATTGTGTAGGAACCTCTTTTGGTGCACTTTCACCGAGAATTTGACTCATTCATGCCCATGGTAGGTATAACATTGAACTGGAATATAGGATAGAACCACTTTCTGTATGCATTATGCATTATCCTATGATTATGTCACCTTAACCATAGGTACAAACCCACTTCTTAATTTCATAGAACCGTCCTAATACTACTAGAAGTGACATTATGTAAGTGGTAGAGCTTTCCTAATCATGGGTTCCCTAGTTAGATCCCACTTTGTCATTTGGTACCCATGTTGATTGTTCCCCCTTAGGTTTGGGAGTCCTGTGTAGTCCTTCCATGCCTTTGAACAAGAACCTCACATTAGTTCTTAACTTTATGTTGGATATCTCCTATAGGCACTCCCATTTTTTATCAAGTTGTAATTGCATTGCATGCGTCCACTTGTCATATTGAGCTTTATACCGGTTCCCTACTTTAATTTTATCAGACATATAGCCCAATCTTGTCTCAATTTTACCAACGCAGATCCTCTAGTTATCTTTTGCAACTTGATTATCCCATTCCTAGAGGAAACATCCCCCCGAGTGTCCTTATCCTACATATGCTTTCTTGCATTGAGCATAGGTATGTTCCACTGCTTGGAACTAGTTTGCTTTCCCACGACACTTGTTTCCTCCTTGTTGTATGCTACGGAGACAAATTCCTATGGCTTGGGGTACCACAATAGACAACTTGAATCTAGAAATCAATCCTTTCCAATATGCAAGAGAAATCAAATATCTAACACTAAAGGATCTCGATTCGTACCTTATTCTGGATGGTTGATGTAGATCCACGTTGAGCTTTCCAACTCCAGCTTCAATTGATAAATTACTTCCTCAACAATTAGTAAACAAGACAAGCATGACATATATATTGGTGTTAGATCTACTCTAGCATATATAATCAATAACGTATAATCATTTGAAATCATCCATGGATAAAATATTCATTCAAACATACATTATTGGATAGGAAAAGATATTTCTATTAATATATAATCAGAGACTACAATGAATACAACCTCTGTCGGCACGTCTACGAATCAGAGAAACTGAATCCCCCACTTGGGCCTCCACCACTTCAATCCTCCATCTCTTGATAGCAAGCTCACAAGCAAAAGGCAAGCTTGGGAAGAACACAAAATTGCTCCAAGGGACAAAGGGATGCAGACGTAAGTATAAGTTCCGGCAACAATGGACTATAGTTTCTTTGCTCTTAATTCTCATATATGCTTCAATGTATCCAAAGGGTTCCTTATATAGCTCTTCAATGGGGCAATGAAGGGTTGAATCCGAGCGATCTCAAGGAATATGGAAGGCCAAGAGACAAGTGAGTTAGATCCACATCAAGGAAAAATCGAAAAGAATTTGCCCTTTTGCACACATCCCGATGTACATGGTTTTAGGGGTCAAACCTGCGTATATACGTGAGAAAGGGTTTAAAAGTCACGTATAGCAATTTAATCATGTTTTTAGGGATTATATTGGAAACATCAAAGGTACAAAAAAGGTCCATGGGGTCCAAAGAGTCTGCAGAAGGGACAGGGGAAGGCCATAGAAGTGTGATTCACGAGGTGTGGTAAAATCAGCTATAACATATGCCCCCTAATGTGTAAGGTCAGAGGGGTCATACGATGGCTGAAATACATTATAAGTCTATCCCATAAGTGGAGTGATGAAGAACCCAGTGGAAGACCAGCCACCCAATCAGCATATTATGATACAACTTTGCATATAATTGCAAATACATATAGCAGTCCCAGATACATAAGAGTACAATGGCCATGAATAGGCATGATACAAAATATGACATAAGTGGTCATCACCACGTACAATATACATAGATCAGAATCTCCATGATGAAGATATATAAAGGATCATGATCTCCATAATGGCTGAAGATATACAATGGATCAATATCTCCATAATGGCTGGAAATGTTTGACATATACTGGAATCAAGTCACAAGAGCTGAAATATCATGAACACTGGCACGATCAAGGAGGTAGCATATAAGAGATGCCACCAATATGGAAGGTCTTCTACACAAACTGCTACGAGTACATGTCCTACTATGTGAATAGAGGTGTCAAGGTCGAACATAGTAGTCCATCGTCTGATTACCGGTCATTGATGTATACCGTTAACAGACACGAGATCACCCATCGATAATGATAATGGGAATCAAGGTACTAGAGTGCAAACCAACAAGTGTGAATAAATGTGTTGAGGTCGAACACTTGAGAGAATCCATCGATTAGGGGACATTGATGTATTCCCAAAAAAATTGTCGATGGCGAGAGAACCTGCCACTGATGACTGCAAGTCTCAAGGCACTCAAAAATGACTCTAGATTCCAATCCCAGAATAAATGATCTAAATTCTATGGGATGAAATCCACTGGAAGGAGGACATTAAGGCATCCCCCATCATTTAACATGAGGTACTCAACAAAGATGTATAATGTGGAAGGACTCGATCATAAGGTGCACGAACCAATAACTGTACCGGGAATGGCCGACATGCAAAGTCAAGATAACTGAGGAATGGTCGATTCAGGATTCAACTTCCTTCAAACAAGAGCATAATGGAAAATGGTGACTGAATGTAGGCAGCATAGACTCCATATACAAAACTGGGACATCTTTGCGACACAGGAGGCATCGACAGAGGCTCCATAGGGACTGGAAGCTTAACCAGTTGGTGGAGATAAACTTAGATAAATGAGTACAGCTCCTAAATCCAAACTATAAACCCAACCAATGGATGTGATCTATAGTGCTCTATTCGAAGGTGACACGACTCGATAGCTTCCAAAGATAACATCTTTCCTTGTCCGGCTTTTTGGTTTTTTAATTTTTTTTGGACTTTTTCAAATATTTAAAAAGCCTGAAAAATAATTAAACTACTTTATAGTTACAGACTAGGAGGAGACGAGTGTCATATGGGAGAACAAACTAGTTCCAAGCAGTGGAACATACCTATGCTCAATGCAAGGATACATGTGTAGGATAGTGACACTCGAGGGAAAGTCCCCTCCCGGTAAAAAGGGAATCAAGCTGCAAAGGATATAAAAATGGCTCTGCGTGGCTAGACATGAGACAAGCTTGGGCTATATGTCTAACATTCAAAGTCAGGGAAGATGGCATAAGGCTTAATAAGGCAGGCAAAGCTCATGATAATGCAATTACAACTTGACATAAGGGAGTTCGGGCGAAATAGGCCAACAAAATATCAAGAGGAGTATGAGGCTCTTACGAAATGTCATGGCAATACTATACAATGAACTCCCACACCCTAAAGGACAAAGTGTCGGCATGGGCATGAAATGAAAATAAGGCGCTAACTAGGGTACCCATGTAAGGTCAAGCTCTACCATTCATATCATGCCACTTCTAAAACATCAAGAAGGTTCCGTGACCTGATAGAATGGGTTTGTACCTAAGGTTATAATGAAACGGTCATTAGGTCATAAAAAATGCAAATGGTGGTGAAACCTAACCTATATGCTAGTTTAAACATCATACTTGAAATCGGGACGAATGGGTGAAAACAACAGTCGAAATAGCGCTCAAAAAGGTCTCCTACATCATATATTAGTAAAAAAACGGTCCAATAGGATTAGAAACGGTCCAAACTATAGAAAAGGGGGTAAAAATTTTCCAAAATTTCTATAAATAGTAAAAAATTCAAAACATTATATAACATTTGAAATTTTTACCCAATTGAGCTCAGAACTTCAACAGCGAATTCCAGGAGATCCAGCCGGCGGAATCCACTACCTTTTTTTCCAGGTAATTACCCATGCTCTGCTTTTTCATTTTCATGCAAATTTTACAATTTTCCATGGTCAAATCAGGATTCTAGGCCATTCTAAAGTGCGCGCCACAGCCCATGCGGAAATCAAGGATTTTTTCGTGTTTAGGGTTGGATATGCGCGGAAAAAGCCCTCAAAGTCGTGTACATACATGGTTGTTTAGCAAACAGTTGCGTATGAGGCCGCGTTCAAGGTTTTTTAAGTGTTCTAATGACTCAAACTTGAATTCAATGTGCAGGATGGTTCTAGAATGGAGAGAACATGAGCATGGGGATGTAGAAGAGGCAGTAAGGGCAGATCTAATGGCTCAACAAGATTTACGTGCATGCGGGCTCTACAAGTTTTGGTGTCTTGGTGGCTTAAGCGCCAAACCAAGACTGTTGCAGATGCTCGTAGACTATTGGGATCCAGACTCAGAGTCTTTCCAGATAGATGGGATGTCCCTCAGCATAGAAGTGGAGGAAATATATTTTATTATTGGACTTTCCTGATGGGGGGAAGTGGTGAACCTATGGTCTCACAAGCCCAGAGGTGGCCTGAACATAGATGAGTACATAGCAGTGTACTGTTATCCGGACACGAAAAAGGTCGGGAGTCAGATCCCAACCAACTCCATATAGGTGCTAGGCTTAAAGGCCATTCTATTGACATTGGGCAGGATAGTAGGGTTAGATTCACTCCACCAGGCCTCGTGGCCTCTGATGTTCTATGCAGTGGAGTGCATGATACCCATAATGTACGATTGGAGCACTGCACTACTGGGAAACATGAAACACCAGCTTAGTGAGTGCAATATGGGTAGAGTACGAAACTTCGATTTCAGTAGCATACTGAGCACGTTTTTCTTTGAGCATGTTATGGGATTGAGCCCTATAGTTGAAGTTCCTCTACACGGGGTTTGAGATCTGGCCCAACAACATTGGGAAGATTCGATGCGCAGATTGGGTGGAGGTAGGGTGTCCAACCCCTATCCAGCTGATTTCTTTCCATGGTGGTGACGACAGATAGTTGCCATCGATGATTACCCCTATGCAGGGATATATTTTTGGGGAGACCCTGACATACCATTACCACTAGGATTGGCGTACGGTGACATTGGTAATGAATCCCAACCCTATTTTAAATATTTTTGAGTTATTTAATTTTTTTGTGTTTTTTGATATATGGAATCAAAAAGACATTTTTTTGGGTAACAATACATAGTGACATCCTATCAAATGCATGCAGATGTAGGACCACGGTGGCCTGAAGGCTTCCCTCATCATAGACAGAGGGGAAGAGGAGATGACATTACGGGTGTGGATGTGGAGCGGACGCTCCAAAGCATTCATACCAACTTCGTGAGGCTGACACATAGAGTACCCATGGCACAAGTTGAGGACTTACCTGAGGCCATGCAACATCAGGTGGTGGGTGTGCCACGAGCATGGGTGTGGTTATTTAGATGGCTATCTAGAGCCATGGTGACATTCCATGATTAGAACCCCCCTCCTCCTCCACAGGCTTAGATACCTAGGAGTGATACATTTTGTACTACCATGTATTTATATTTTGGTGGCTCGAGAGCCCCATTTTTGTATTATGACACTATGTATTAACACATTTTGGATGTTTTAAAGAAAAAACTTTTATGATGATTGATTTATTTATTTACATGTGTAAAAAAGTATGTTTGTTATGAGCTTATTGTCTATGAAACAAATGCCAATCTAACACGTAGTTAGCATATGAGTCAACAATTTGATTATTAATTCTTAGAACATGTATGTATGTTATATTGTCAATTTTCCGTTCTAACAATCTCACATGTAAGAATATCCATAATAATGTTGGATCCCTAACATGATACAAGCCATTAAGCTGTGACACTACTAACTATGAATCAAGACGTACCTCAAGAGACAGAACACCATGTGAAATTGCATCCCGTAGAAGCTCGATAATGGCACTATATTCAGAAACATTGTTTGAAGAGGGCCGTAAACATACGCCTTTCGAAGACAATACCTGACCCGTAGGAGTATAAATCACCCAAGCAACAGAGGCTGAGTGTTGAGTGTGACAGATTGCACCATCCGCAAATCCTATATAGATGGAAGAATCCATTGACATCTACCATAAGAAATGAAAGCTAATCAATAAACCCAATCACCATAAGAAAGACCTAACTATGAAAAATGTTGTACAATAATATACAATAGTCATCCTTGGTTGAAAATCATGCATAGTACTTTTTAAGATAGAGCCCATTTCTAGGCTCCGTCAAGGCCATCCCCTTGTAGTGTACTAGCTCATAAGCACCCTTCTCTAACACACGTTTAACCACGTAAGGACCATGCCACATGGGGTTGAATTTTCCTGCCCCCAAGGGTTCTTTAGCTTGATCCCACAAAAGGACCAAATCTCCTTCACTAAACCTCCTTGGATGGACAGATTTAGCATATTGGACCTTAACGTGATGCATATTCACTTCTAAAGACACTAAAGCATCTTGGCGCTACTCATCAAGCTGCTCTAAATGGACCAAATGCTCCTCCAATGGGGAAGTGTCCGGTAAGAGTTCTATGGCTAGCTTCAAAGAAGGGATTTCACACTCAACTGACAATACAAAATCCACCCCATGTACAAGATGATATGGAGAAAAATCGGTGGCAGTCTTAACCAAGGTCCTATAAACCCACAAAGCAGGATATACCATAATGTGCCAATTGGTCTTGCTTTGTGCGATGGTTCATTGGAGAATGGATTTGAGTGATTTGTTCATTGCTTCAACCTGTCCATTCGCTTGAGGGTAATAAGAAGAATAATGCTCTTGCTTATACCCTAACTTTGAGGCCAACTCTTCCATCTTTCTATTCTGAAAGTGCCTTCCATGGTCAGTGACAAGCTCCTTTGGAATACCAAACCGAGTAATAATCTGGGTGAATATGAGGTGCGTAGTTGTCTCACCATCGGATTTAACTGTAGGCATAGCCTAAGCCCATTTCGTGAAGTATTCAACAGCCACTATGATATGATGATGCCCCCTAGCTGAAGCTGGGTTGCAATCCATGAAGTCAAGCCCCCACTTATTGAAGGGACCGATGGTGATAATGGGATGTAACGGGGCAGGACACGAGTGCATATTACATGCAAACACCTGGAAAGTGTGGCACTTCTTGACCACATTGACACAATATTTAAAGATCGATGGCCAAAAATAACCTGCTCTCAAGATTTTTGGGGCTGTAGAAAGCCCAGATAAATGACCACCACATGCCCCTCCATGGCAAGCATTCAACACAAGCTCAACCTCCTTGTGAGTTAAACAATGACGTAAAATGGAATCTACCCCGCGATGGTACAATGTGTTATCCACTATGAGGTAATTATTGGATACATGACGTAATCATTGTCGTTCATCCCGTGAGAGGTGAGTAGGGACCTTCAATGTTTGTAAATATATGATAATGTCTCCATACCATGGATCCAAAGTTGAGATTAAAAATATGTGCTCATCGACAAACATATCTTCACAAACCTTCTCCTCCTCCTTGCTTGGGAAATCCAATATAAGCTTTGTAAAACTTAACGACTTATTCAATTTTGTTGAAAGAAACTTGAGATCGAATTCTTACAGGATGACAATCCACTTATTATACTTTCCCCCAATCATCCCTCTAGTGAGGACGAATTGAAACGAATTGACATGGGCTACAACCAAGGTCTGGAGAAGGAGAATATAGTGTCTCAATCATTGAACCGCATGTACGGTAGCTAAGGAAAGCTTCTCAACATGGGAATAACGGATCTCCACATCTATAAGGTTTCGACTCAGATAATATATGACATGCTCTTGGAGCTCCTCATCCTCTTAAACCAAAACCATACCAATCATCTCCATGGACGTGGCCACATAAAGTAGAAAGTCATGGCTATAGTTGGGTGGACTGATCACCGAGGCTGATGCTAAGGCTCGTTTAAGCACATCGAAGGAATCCTAGGCTCGCTCATTCCAACAAAAGGTGGTGTCCTTCTTCAAAAGAAACATAAAGCCTCTAGTCAAATTGGCAAAATTGACAATGAATCTCCATAAGAAGTTTTCCATGCCTTGCAAACATTGAAGATGTCTAATGTTTTTTGGGGGAGACAATTGAAGTATTGCCTCAACCTTCAAAGGGTTGACTCTTATACCCTCCTTGGAGACAATGAACCCTAATAAGTGACTAGACTTCACGTAAAAGATGCACTTATGAGGATTTAACCTAACCAAGTAATGGCGACACCTTTCGAACACTAATCTCAAATGGTAGGAATGACACACCCTCATACGAGAGTGAGCAGCAAGGTCATCCAAAAAGACTTCAATAATCGATTTGAGATCATGGAAGATCAAGGTCATAGCCCGCTAAGAAGTGGCTTCAGCGTTTTTAAGGCCAAAAGGAATCTTTCGATATGCAAAGATTCCCCAAGGACAAATAAAGGTAGTTTTATGTTGGTCCTCAAGTTTAATTTGTATCTGATTGTACCCAAAAAATCCGTCCATAAAGGAAAATACCTTGCTTCCTGCACACTCATCCGAAATTTGATCAATAAATGGTGTAGGGAAATTGTCCTTAGGACAGGTACAATTCAAATCATGAAAATCAGTACATATGCGTATCATTCCTTGCTTCTTATCAACCAGAACGAGGTTTGAAACCCACTCCATCAAGGGAACGAGATAGATAAAACCTGCATTTAACAGTTTTTCTATCTCTTCCTTAATCGCGGGTGCTTTCCTAGGATTCACTGCACACAAGCGTTGTTGAATAGGCTTAGTGTTGGGATAAGTTTTAATCTCATGTTCAACAATGCGAGGGTCGATACCTGGCATTTCATCGTAAGACCAAGCAAATATATCACGAAATTCTTTAAACAGCTCGGTGTACTCTTGAATCTCAGCATGGGAACATTCTATCCCAATATAGACATTCTAAATCCTACCAGGATCACGAGAGATATTGATAGGGATGGTAGGAGATATATTTTCCATGTTTCCATCAGCCATTGGACCAGGAGAGCTTAATGGAACCATGAGACTACCAATTCTCTCACTAAGAATCTCCCTATAGTCTTCACACTCCAAACGGTCAAGCTCGGGGAGAAAATAAGATATATGATGCAATTCTTCCCAAGGTGGCTCAACCCCAAACATAGCCTCAATAATAGCCTCATCAGAAGGAAAAACCCTATCAAGGTAGTCATGTGTGTGAGAAGATTGAACTGCCCATGCAGGCAGTACATATGGGTCCTCCTCCTCCGTCCACAAAGAGGAAGGACTAGGATCTGCAACACACGAAAGCTTATCTTGGTAAGCTATCATAGTTGCAGGTATTGACACGTCTATCTTGATGGGCTCATTCGAAGGACTCGGTGTAGGAAGAACCCAAGGATATTCCATATAGGTTGTGTGAAAAGAGACCGATCTTACCGATGATGAAGCCTCACTAGAACTAGACCCTATCATAAGGACAGGTGCAGGACAACAAAATATTCCCATAAGGGATGGATACATGCCAACACTCACACTCCCAGTTGCCGGATGAGAGTGCTCTACAATCGGGATGGAAGCTCCAGAAGATGTGGTAACCAGTAGATTCTTGAATGACGTTTGATCAATCGTAACTATCTTCCCATTAAATGGAAAGCATACAACTTGAAATAGAGAAGAAGCTATGGCTTGCATACTGTACATCCAATTCCTACCCAGCAACAAATTCGACCTCTATCGCGACGGTCTTCCCTCCCAAATGGACTTTAAGAGAAGGAAGAATGCTGTGTGGTTGAAACGATCTTCCATTGAAAGAAGTCAACATGGTACCAGATTTAGACAACCCGGGGGAACCCAAACCCTTCCAACACGCCAAAGACATCACGAAAGCAGCAACGCCTTCGTCAATCACAATGCGTTTGATGGTCATGTTAAGACATTGTACATGAATCAAGAGATACACATAGTAAGGCAAGCAAGGCTGAAGTCCTACGGTTTCAAATTTGATCACAGAGGAAGAATTATCATCGTTCACACCTAGGGCAACTCTGAAGTACTTCAAGGGCAGACATCGCATAAGGAGTGTGGCCCAAATCCTCAACAACATAATAGTTCTGGGTGGCTCGAGCATTAGGATTGTGCCTCGAACACTTAAGGAATCCCTTAGGAATGCGAGGTGCAACTTCAAGTTTATCCACAAGTTTTTCAATATGCAAAGGACTCCCAGGTGGATCAGGTTCCTTTCCAAGGTCGGGTTGTGATGAACCATAGTCCTTCACACGAGTCACAACTTTAGTAGCACAGACCATATTGATGCAACCATGACCACTAGTGTTCGGCGGATCTTGATCACCACTAGAATAATCATGGGTCCTCGAGTTCATGTTTTGATTATGAGGTAAAGGGTTGGTCAGCACAGCTGGGCCCTGTGCTATGAATCTCGAGGCTTCATCAATCCAAGGGCACAAGTGAGCGAGGTGGTCTTCCTTACACAAATTGCAAGGAAATTTATCCTTACGTTTAGGCTGCTTGTCCCCCCCAGCATTTCGGGCGTTCTTGTCATTAGAGTTGGCATTTTCATTCCTATTCCCACCCTTACGATTGTTTTTACCCTTCTTTTTATTCCTTCCGGGTTGTTGGTTACCCTTCTAGTCCGACGATTGCACTGAAAGCACACTCACCATTTGGGTGGGTTGAGATGAAGTTGTGGCTTGTCCCAAGGCAGATTGGTTGATAGATAATTGACTGACCTATTTCACAACCGAATTCATAGGCTTGGCACTCGTACAACCAACAATGCCATCGGCATGTGGTCCAAGTTTAACCTTAGGGTCGAAACTAGAATGTGGAGCATTAGGAATGATCTCATATAACAAACCAGATTGAGCATAAATCAAGTCTAATTCCTGCGCCCTAAAAATGGGTTGTTCCTCATTTTGAACTCCAGATGTAGAAACATCCTTCGCTATATAAGGCAGTAACGATTTAAGGAACTACTCGAGGAGAAACTCTGGTGGTATGAAGGATTTAATCATTCTCTTCCGTCTATGCCACTCTTGGATATGGTCAGAGATATGCATGGCTTTATCCTGCCGAAATGTCGACAAGAGTTCTGTACCAACGTCGTAATGCATTGGTAGCTGGAATTGGTTGAGAAAAGTCATAGCTAGGTCATCGAAAAAAGCGAATGCCCCCCTAGGTAACTCTATATACCATTTCATGGCAGGCCCTGTAAGGGTGCATTGAAATAGCCTTAAATGGATCGAATCATCATGTAATGAATTTGAAGAGCACCATAGGTGAAATGTAGTAACATGTTCACTCAGATCTTCTCTTGGTTTTCCCTAAAATTTGGGGATGTTCGAGGGAAGCTTATTAGGGACATCCGTCCAAGCTGGGTCATGAGATACAGGATCGTTCGTCAGTCTCGACAAGTCAGGAAGATTTAGTGTTGTGAGTAAAGGGATCCTAGGATGAGCAGGTCGATGCCCCGCTCCTTGATAATTTTGGTTCATATAAGCATGATTACCATAACCACCATGGCCTTGGCCATAGTGACCTCCTCCCGTTTGACCCGTGTAGGGTGGCATGGAAGCACCGTAATGTGGTGTACCTTGACTATGTGGGGCTACAAAGCCATAATTCAAAGAGTAAGCGGGTTGTTGATACCTGTACCCATAAGGTGAATAACCCTGTCCATACTGCGTCCCATAATAAGGTCCATAAGACATCCCATGAGATGTCCCATGAGACACTCTGTAAGTAGGAATATATGCTCCGGAAGTAGTAGCATGATCTCTAGAAGTAGGAATACGACCTCCCAAAACAACAGGAGGTGCTTGACTCTGAGACACAACTATGTGAGTAGTAGCAATACGGACATGAATCATAGCAAAGTTTCGTCCCGAAGGACCACGTGAATGAGGGGGAGGAATAGCATTTGAAGAACAAGGAATATAGGACAAAGGGACATGTGAAATTATGTACGTGGTGTTCCCTATAGTCACTCATCTTGGATTTGGTATCCTAATAGCATCACTAACACCAGTTCTAGGAGGAATATGTGATGTAGCTTCCACCGCTGGGATGGAAGGTGCAATGTGACTCGTGCTACCAAACCTCTCCACATGGTAAGGAATAGGAGTGCCCCTAGGCATAGTGTTAAGCTCAAACTCTGACTCAACATGAAATTCCAGATCATGTGTGGGGATACCAGACATACCATAACTACCATAACTAGTGCTTGTAGGTTCATGATGAGTCTCATCGCCCGGCATCCAATATCGGTGACCCGTGAATGAGTGATCATATCTAGAGTGAGTAGGTCTATCATGTGAAGGATCAAACCTAGAATGTGCAGGCAAATCAGGTGAAGGATCAAATGTAGGATTAAACTCTTTGTCCTCCACATCACGAAGTGGAGAAGGAAACTTAGGAGTGTCATCTCCATGATCTCCCATCGTGTGTGAATCAATGTACGAAGTAGTCCGCCTGGACCTTCTATTTCTCTCTCCCAAAGGAGGAGGAGATGTAGAAGGTGAAAGTCCTGCTAAATGATGAGAACAGCTAGGAGCCACACCCGAATCCAGAATGACTCAAAAATACTCTCTAATTACGCAAACCCTAGGCAAGCTAACGTGTATAGAGCATACACCAATAAAATCTAAAGCCAAACACAAGCAATCGAGGATAAGATAAGTGAGCTCTTGAATGAAACATGTATGTCTCACCTAGGAGAGGCTTGAGACTCCCATACAAAACAAGCGGAGGTTCATAACGAAGTATTGTGGCCCTCAGCTTCAACACATAAAGCGACTGTGCTGTCTGACCCCAACCTGGCCAGGACACTTGCAGAATAACCCCTGCAAAGTACCCCCTCGATATCCTAGGTAAGGAAACTAAGGTCACCTCAATATAATCAATGCTTAGGCGGACAGTCGCAGGCAGGATTGACCATATGGGCAGGGTAGCAAAGCCCGAAACTCTTGAAAGAGCCCCCATATACGAATACAATCATGGAAATATCTCTGGTGCTACTCAGTTATGACTAGGGGTCATCCCAATCAATAACCACTCACACTGCCTTGTGCTTAACTCCCTTTTGAGAGGAGGATCCTGAGAAACACTAATTATACCAAGGAATTTCACACTCTCACCTGGACAGACACATACATGTTGTTTTTTAGTCGTCTTGGAGAATTTACTCACAATGAACTATTCCAAGACCCTAAAACCTAATCTTGTTGGTGTACCCTATCAAATAAAATAGTGTAATCCATTTTAATTAAGCGTTGATTTTATTTGGCTTTATTACTCAAAATAGGTAGATGGCTGTGCAACTAGTGGTGTTATGATGCAACATGAAGCAAAATGCACACCTAACAATCAATGCAAATGCATTGTGTCCAATGAAAAACTGGGTATGCTATTACGTGAAATGCAAAATTTTTCTTCAAATGATAAGTGCAATCGTTCCTATATGAAATCCTGACTAATACTTCAAAGCAAACCTAGTGCAAGTACCATGCAAAATGCAAAATGCAATGCATAATGATGCAAGGAAGCAAATATTTTTGGATTTTTTGAAATAAAAATGAGATACTAAAGAAAAAGAATGATTCTACTACCCCCAGACTCGGAAAGGACAATCAAACAACACTCACACCAAGTACTAAGGTAAAAGAAATCTAATGCACTAATCCCAAAACAAAAAATCGAAAATGCAATGACAAGAGCATTCTTTAAAAAAGAAATTTACCCTAAAAAAAGTGTCTCTGGTCAGAAACAAAGGTGTATACAGACTCTAGCATTGTCAAAGGAGACTCAGCAATCATCAAAATTCACCCAGCAACAATCAATCTTCCTCTAGAATGTAAAACTAAGGGCATACGCGATTGTTCGCAGTAAACCCGTGTACGTATGCGGATATATCAGTAAAAACTGCATATATATGCGATTGTGAGTTAAAAACTCGCGTACAGGAAGAAAAGTGCATAAAAATAAAGGCCAACAGACAAGTTGAGACAAACTTCACACCAATCAGACACTACCAGGAAAACATGCCCCCAGACCCGACACAGAAACAGAGAAATAAGAGCAATTCAAAATCATTGAATGCCGATAGAAACCCCCAAAGTATAACTACTAGGAACTCCCCAGTGGAGTCGCCAATTCTGTTATGGAGAGAGATTCCTATGGCTTGGGGTACCACAATAGATAGCTTGACTCCAGAAATAAATCCTTTCCAATATGCAAGAGAAATCAAATATCTAACACTAAAGGATCTTGATTTGTACCTTATTCTGGACGGTTGATGTAGATCCCCGTTGAGCTTTCCAACTCCAGCTTGAATTGATAAATTACTTCCTCAACAATCAGTAAACAAGACAAGCATGCTATATATATTGGTGTTAGATCTACTCTAGCATATATAATCAATAACGTATAAGCATTTGAAATCATCCATGGATAAAATATTCATTCAAACATACATTATTAGACAGGAAAAGATATTTCTATTAATATAAAATTAGAGATTACAATGAATACAACCTCTGTCGGCAAGTCTACGAATCGGAGAAACTGAATCCCCCACTTGGGCCTCCACCACTTCAATCCTCCATCTCTTGATAGCAAGCTCACAAGCAAAAGGCAAGCTTGGGAAGCACACAAAAGTTCTCCAAGGGACAAAGGGATGCAGACTCAAGTATAAGTTCCGGCAACAATGGACTATAGTTTCTTTGCTCTCAATTCTCATATATGCTTCAATGTATCCAAAGGGTTCCATATATAGATCTTCAATGGGGCAATGAAGGGTCGAATTCGAGCGATCTCAAGGCATATGGAAGGCCAGGAGACAAGTGAGTCGGATCCACATCAAGGAAAACTCCAAAATAATTTGGCCTTTTGCACACATCCTAATGTACGTGGTTTTAGGGGTCAAACCCATGTATATATGCGAGAAAGGGTTTAAAAGTCGCGTATAACAATTTAAGCATGTTTTTAGGGATGATCTTGGAAACATCAAAGGTATAAAAAGGTCCATGGGGTCCAAAGAGTCTACAGAGGGACATGGGAAGGCCATACAAGTGTGATTCACCAGGTGTGGTAAAATCAGCTATAACATTGTACTATAAGCACCTTTATTCTTTTCAAGATTCTTAACATGAAAAAGACCAAAAAAATCATAAAACATAAAAATAGGTATGGGAAATGATATTATTCTCTATTGGCAGTTGTCGTGTCACCTTCGAATGGAGCACAGTCCATGAGTCTATTCATAATTGGTTGGGATTCTAGTATGACCTTTGGAACTATATTGGTTATTTTGAGCTTTCTCCACTGACTGGTTATGCTTCCAGTCCCTATGGAGCCTCTATTGATGCCTCCTATGTCACGGAGTTTTCCCAATTTGTATTTTGAGTCTATGCTACCTATGTGTCTCCATATTCCTTATTCTCTTGTTCGAAAGAAGTCTTTAAGCCGAGTCTGCCATTCCTCAGTTATTTTGACTCTTCATGTTGACAATTCCTGATACACTAGTCACTAGTTCATGCACATCTGGTTCGTCCAAATTCTTCCAAATTATCTAGCATTGTTGTGTACCTCATGTTGGTTGATGGGATATTCCTTAAGTCCCTCCTTCCAATGGATTCCATTCCATCGGTCAAATCATTTATTATGGAATAGGGATCTAGAGTCCATTAAGTAACTTGAGGCTTACAGTCATCAGTGATAGGTCCTCTCGCCATCGACATATTTGGGAATACATCAATTCCCCCTGATCGATGAATTTTTTCAAGTGTTCTACCTCAACACATATATTCACACTTGATTAATGCACTTTGTACCTTGATTCCCATTATCATTATCAATGGGATGTATCACATCTGTTAATGGTATACATCAATGACCAATAATCAGGAAATAGTCCATCATGTTCAACCCCAACACATGTATTCATGTGATGGAACATATACTAGGGGCGGTTTGTGTATAAGGCATCAGATATTGGTGGAATTTTGTATATGCTACTTCCTTGATCACGTCAGTATTTATGATATTTCAGTTCTCTTGACCAAAGTTCGGTGTACCTTTTTTATGTACCAAATATCTTCATTCAATATGGAGACCGTACTTCACTTTATATTGTACATGGTGATGACCACTCATGACATATGTCTATTATTCCAATTCATGGCTATTGTAATGATATGTATCTGAGACTTTTATGTATACTTCATATCTGCACTCATATGTAGAGATCTATCATTGTATTATACTGACGAGTGGTTGGATCTTCCACTAGGTTCTTCATTACTCCACTCCTAGGACTTTTATAATGTATTTCAGCCATCATGTACCCCTCTGACCTCACACATTAGGGGAAATTTGTTATAGCGTGATTTTCCACCTGATACATCATGATTTGATGGCCTTTCCATGTCCCTATGCAAACTCACTATACCCCATTTTCTCACCATTGTCCTGATGCTCTAATTGAACCTCTTAAAAACTCTTTTTTAATATACACGTGGGTCACAAGTCTACAACCCATGTACACGCATCTTGCACCACTATCACCTGCATACATCAGGTTTTATGCTCAAAAATAAAAAATATTTGGAGTCTTCCTCATCAAGTAGCGAATGACTTGATCCTTGACCTTCCATATGCTAAGATACGCTCCAATTCGACCTTTCATTTCCTATTGAGGGACTATATATTGAGCTATTGTGAAGCATTGAAGGAGGAGAGTTTTGGAGAGTAAAGAGACTATAGGAATATTTTCCCCATTCTTGTATGCTTGAGTCTGCATCCCTTTGTCCTTGAAGAAGTGATTAGTGCTCTTTCCCACTATTTCCTTTGTCTTTGTGGGATTTCCATTGTATGGAGGATTCAAGTGGTGGAGGCCTAGGTGGAGGGACTCGGTTTCTCTGTTCTGACGAGGTTCCAACATAGGTTTTCATTTGTATCTATGTTTACATTAATAGAAATATCCATTTCTCGTCCAATTGCATGTGTAATTATGAATATTTGTATCCATGGATGTAATTACTTTGTATACATGTTTGAATTCAATATGCTATATTAGACACTAACACTTTATATATCATGCTTGTACATCTCTTTGTTGTTTATGATGAAGTGCAGGGACAATTTTCTATTGAGAGCTCAAAGAGCATCTTCTTCGAACGCCTAGTTGAAGGTACGACTCTTATCCCTTAGTGTTTAGTTTCATTTATATATAGCATGCCTGAGAATGGATTGATTTCTGGTGTCATACTGTCTATTGTGGTCCACCCCAAGCCATAGGAAATTTTTCTCCGTAAAAATTTCCATTTGTCAATCAATTGGGGTATTCACTCTTTTGAAGAAAATATTTTTCATTGGGTTTCTAATTGTTATAGGTTCAAGGCGCTTCCTCTGTTTTCTATATGGGGAATTTGAAGAAGCAAGAATTTGATCATATTTGAAAATGATAGAATAGGTATTTTCCCTATAAGCTCAAAATTATAGGGATCTTATGAAGAATTGCATTCAATTCACATTGAGAAATATTTGAGGATCATTAATTTCCCTTCTATTTTGTGATGTTCCTGATGAATTATTTGATGGAGCTTCTAATTTGGATCTTAGTGGCTATGGTATAAGTCTCATATACAATGAAAGAAAAATTTACCACAATTGGATGGGATGTGATGAATGTACGAACACCATATGGGAAATATTGTTTCTTTGGATTGTGTTAAAGTTTGATTTTATAGTGGGTATTGACTCTTTATAGACTTTGGGAGACTCCAGAGTAATTATGGATTGGTTTAATGGGGCATCTGATTTGCAGATAGCCATCCTTAAATAATGCAAATTCAGAATACGAGAGCTACAACCTAGAGTGTAATATATTTCATGTAGACACATTTTTCATCAACTAAACCCTATTCTTGATACTCTGTCTAAGAAGGAAATTGGACTAAATGAAGGGGTACTTTTTATGAGGAATACATGGATGCTAGAGTGTTGTCCAAAGGCACATATCAGGTTTACTAAATCTTTTGTTTTAGTCTTCATCTATTACTCAGTGATGAAGTTTTTTTGAGTCATGTTGTTCTTATAATAGTATTGTGTATATGTTGTTATTATTATTACATATTGTTGTTAGTAGTTTTTTAATTTTCACTTATATGAACTTTGTTGGAAAAGTTTGAATCTTGATTCAACAGTTTCTAATGGCTCAAGATAGATTTGTATTTTTTATAACATTATGAGGCTATGATATATTTGGGCAGTGTTTTGATCAGACTATATTTGTATCTTAAATTCTATGTGAACAACAAGATACAATGTTTTTCTTCTTGAAAAAAGTTAAACATTTTTCTTCTATCATTTACTTAAATGTTAGTAGGTTTGTACATAGTATTATTATTTATTTGAATGTATCAATGTGTTTGTTTCATCATAATGTGGCTTTTGTTTATTGTTTTCTATGTATTATAAAACATTTCTCTTTCGTAATTAGAAGAAAATTACTGAGAAGAAAATTATAAGAGTAGGGTCAAAGAGGATAAGTACTATTTTTTTGGACTTAGAAGAAAATTATAAGAATGGGATAAAAGAGTACAACATATGAAAAAAAGAGATGTTGAAATGGAAATGGGTGTTACAAAGGATTTTGTATTAAGTCAATTGGATACAAAAGCATGGAGGTCCATTGTAGTTGACACTCACAAGTTTACTTGGAATTGGGGAAAAATTTCGACATTTAAAAGAAAAATCAAACTTATTTGATGTTGGGAAGTATTTGAGGATTTAAAAAGAAAAAAAATTCCACTTGCAAGACAATGGGAAATGGTAAAGGTGATCATCTTAATAATATATATATTATAGAGATGGGTGATAGAAAGAGGAAATACCTCATTTAAGATGATATCATGATTTGATAAGAGGAGATGAAGGCATTTAAGTGGTTGATTATAGAATGAGTATGTAATTTCCCCTCCATGAGGTCTTCATGACTACTATGTCACTTAGATAACCCCTAATTATCCTGGCATAAACCTAACATGAGAAGGAATCAATTTTGATATATATTATTTGCCACGATATTTAATTTTTAGAACTTAGGATTAAAGTGTTATGTAAGATTGTAATATATTTGTGATAATATTTAATTTTGGAATTAAGTGGATGTGCCAGGTGGCCAAGGTGGGTGCATGAGGCCTAGTGGACCCAGTGAGTTGTCATAGCAAATGGAAATTAGGAAAAAATCAAGAAAAAATCCACAAAGCCACAAAAAGATAGAATGCAATAGAAAAGAAAAAGGCGGGAAGGAAAGACATGCAAGGCCACAAAGTTGAAAGAAGAGGAAAAGAAGTGAAAATAACAAGAAAAGTAGAGAAAATATAGGAAAAGAAGGATGTTTCCAAAAGTAGGAAAAGCAATCCAAAGCGGAAAGGCAACAAAGCAAGGGAAAAGAAGGCAAAATCATATATTCTAAAATCAGTCACGGAGGGAACATGAGTGATGAAGGTATCCACATTCAATGTATCCATATGTCTAATAATATTATAAAAGAAGAGGAGTGCACTACTCTCACATCTTTTGACATTTTTTGTTTTGCATTGAGAGCTCTAATTTACTCATACTTAGGAGATGTGCCCCTAATCACAGATGGGATATGTGTCATTGTTGAACATCAATATTATGTGGATCAATTTTACCATTATGGGAAAGGATTCCAACCCTATTCATTGAATTTTATTGCAAGTCCTCTTATGCTATCTCAGATCTTTGTTCTCTATGTGTTGCAGACTCCACCTATTAGAGATTTCTCTGATGTAATTGATCTCTTCCTCATTTTTGAGGTTGCTAGCGACCCTTGGAGTTATTTTTGTGCTTCTAAAGATCTATAAGATGATGTAAATTATTTGATAAACTATCTCTGATATTATTTACACCTATGCACTTAATCTTTTGCAATTTATTAAGTTACTTTTATACCTATGCTCCGATTGGAATGCAAATTCTAGTAATCTTTTAGTATTATATATTATGCTCAGTGAATTAATATTATGTCTCTTCCTAATGTTATTTAAGAAAATAATGAATACCTTCCATTTCTAATTTTGTAGATTCATTGGCCTCTTATTTTGTTTGGATTGATTTGATGTAGACTAGTAGTGTAGTCCTGAATCGTCATATCATAACCAAACCCACTCAAACCACCAAATAGATTTCCAAAATTTGATCCAAATGTCTCTAACTACATATATTACTGTAATCCAATTCTAGATACATTCGGTGAAGCACCAGGAGCCATTGGGTTTCCACATAATTCTTGGGGATTGAAACTATGCAGTCTTAGGACTATCCCGGGCATGATGTACCCAGAGGATGTTCCCACCATGGTATGTGTGGACTTAAAAGACATATTATCATAGTTTTCAGAAATGTGTGCATGCTTCTGTTAATTTTAAATTATTACAAACTTCTATTGTTTTTTGACACAAACCCAGCCAACAAAACCCAGTCGACAGGGGTTCTGCTTTGTTAACCCTCAAGCCACCGTGATCTCCCTGAGCATTGACCCAGATAGGTTTTACCCCATCCAACAACACCCATAGAGTGGATGAGGTCTCAACCGAGGCATTCAAGGGAGAGCTGTCGGAGCCAATTTTCCACAGAATAGGAGAGGAAGATATGCATCTACCTATTTAACCAACAATGCGTGACATGAACATATATAATTACTTATTAGCATTCATAGAAGCATTCATCATTATTCTTAGATAGATCGCATCATTCAGTCATAACATGCTTCAACATAATACTGTGCAAAACATATCTAACAAGATGACATCATTTAAGGAAAGAAAACATCGCATCATAGATCCATATTGCAGATTCACTTGACATTCATTATTGGGCCGCAGAAAATAGTAAAACAGTAAAACATAGAAAAGATAGTGATTCATATCAACTTCCTCTTGTCATATTACTTTCGCACAAAACAATAGGATCTTCAAAACAACTACAAATCATTGAGTGCTCTCTAATTCCTCTCTTCAAGTCTATTCGACACTTGCAATTCTACTTATATTTATAGGCTTGTGCCTTTACATTCAAGGTACACTTGGATGAATTCCTAACTAATTATTAACTGATTCTACAAAATCATGACCAATATCCACAAAATATGGTCAAAGTACAAAAATATGACACAAAATATACAAAATATTATATTCTCCACCTTGCACGCCATTCTCCCCTTGCGCGGTGTCTTTTTCTCTTGTGCAACATCCATAATACCATGCAACTAGATTGTCTTGAATTCCTAGAAAATGCTGCTTCAGTGGGTACTCCATGAACTTTGCAGTCACCTCCTTTTTTCCTTCCCACATAGCCTGTAGCGCAGCGACTGCTTTCACTGACAATTGAGCTCCAATCTCTTGGAGCTCATCTATATGTTCATTGCACTTCCACTATTACTCTTGAGCCTTTCCAACTTGTTGTTGCAACTCCTTTAACTTTATGGATTGCGTAATCTGAACAATTGGTGGCATTGTTCTTAATACCATATTCAGTGTCGCTAGCTGGCCCTCTGCTTACTGTAAGTGCTTTGTCAATTGCTCTAACTGTTTGTCTTGGACAATGCTGCCCCAAAATTGGGTCGTCACCTCAGTGATCTTCATTGTGTCCTATTCCATCTCTTCAAATTGTGCCGTCATCTCTTCAATGACACACTTATGTTCAACAAATTTTCCTAGTGGTGTGTTTGGATACACCAAAGCATTCAAAATATTGTTGTCTTGCTACAACTACACAATAATTTCCCAAGCTGTTTTGATTTCACGACTGCATCCAATGCTGCAGTGTTTTCACCGATGTGCATACAGGAATTTGCAACTGCCTCTTTTACTTGCACTCGACTATTGGAAAGGTGGGCCTTCTCAATAATGAGTTGATCCATTTATTTCTTCAACTCTGTGATCTCCTCTACAGTTTTCATCTTTAGCTCTTCTTGCACTTTATTTAATGCTTTTATCTCCTGCACTGTTTCTTCCATCAGTTTCTCCTTCGCGCTCCGCAATTCGTTGAATTCGTTGTGCGTCGCCTCTTATTTCTCCTACTATTGTAGAAATGAATCGATGATGTCCTTCTATCTTTCTTCCAACTCTTGGCTGGAAATGTGTTGCATGTGTACCAATGTCTACATGGACAACACTTGATATCTAGTGATATACTTGGAAGCTATTGCAGCGAGGTATCCAAGTCCTTGGTTTCACCGTCAATCACAGTTGAGGGAATTTGAACATTCCTATCCTAGGGATCAGTGATGATTGACGTGATTTCCTACACAGTCGCACTCTTTGGCGCTCTTTTTGAAACAATATCATATACATAATCCAGTTTGGTTCTTACCTCGATGAATCCTTCCTATGTCGATTTCTTCATTTTCTTTGCAGCCACATCAATTGCATCATTAACAACCTTGACAAGCCGGTTCAGTTGTTCTTCCATTGTTCTTCCATTGCTAGTACTTATGGCCTGATCCATGTGCCTCTTTGTTCATATTTCCTTGAGTATGCACTCAACTTTTGGATCAGTGGGTGTCTCTATCGACGATTCTCCATCAGATTCGTGCTAGTCATCTTTTCGTATGGGATCTTCAGGTGCATCTGCTGGCAGCCTCGTCGATACTTCTTTGGCACCGACCAGTTCTCACCATACTGTAGTACAATCATTAAGAATCATGTCCAATTTTTCATCAGATAATTTGTAAGGCATCAACAACCATTACTTGTTTGGGTCATGTCGTTCCTGGACATGAATGGTGTGTGGCTCAATTCCGAACCGAGTGATCCTTTGGTATTTTACTATGGTTTCCTATGGTAGGTGGGGTAATTTAGAAGCTACTACCTATAGTGCATCCCAAAAGACCCAAAATTGGGTAGCGTAATCCTCTTAACTTGTATCTTCCTCAACCCACCACAGATTTTGATATCATGCACCCTTGCACACCTTAACTGCTTCAACATCCATACCTTGGTAATCAACGGGCTCCATCCAAGCCACTAGTGTAATTAAAATCAACAACCACCTATATGTAAAGGCGTGTTCTCCTTCCTGGACCTCCACCACATCCTCCACCAATTGGTTCATAAGGAAGAGTGACCAGTTCATTTGCACCCCCTCTGCACATTGATTCGCACACACAATCACCCTCGAAGTGCATTGGATAGGGAAATTATTCCTTATGATCTTGCTTTCTAGAATCTATGCGCCAATACACACTGCCTGGTCATTAATTCTATCAATGTGGTTATCCCACCCATCCTGATGCAAGTCATATTTCTTCTTCAGCCTCACAGAAATCCGCTTATCAATGTCGCTTCCTAAAAAATATTGCGATGGGTTTGGCCCATATTTCGGTATCCCTGTGATGTCAGATATTAAATCAACTGTGATTGTGACTGGCGTATCCAGAAATAATGTACCGCCATGAAAGTAGGCCAAAATCTGCTTGACGTATGCATTTTCCTCATTTAGTCGCCCAAAGTGGGGCATGTTGATTAACCCCAGCAACCCAACTTTGTCTAACCCCTTTTCCCAATCTTGTGGGATATGCACTATTGTCCCACCTCTAACCGTGGGAAAAGTCATGGTCATCATACTTCATTTGGAATAGTGCATGCATGATATCTTTGTTGGATACCATCCCCTTTGGAAACAACGACATCCTCGATTGATAATTTTGGTTCTTTGTGAGTCGTTGAGGTTGCGCATCAAGTCAAGTGGGAGGTATGTACTTAGGGATGTCCTTGGTGGAAACCCTTGTTCAAGCCATGGATTCTACACCATTGGAGATCGATGGCCCCATCGTGCAATTGCTTATTCCTGTGCCCAAATGGATGTTCTGGTATGTCTCGTCTGCAGCACTAGAGAGCTCAGCTTCTGTGCCTTTCTCTTCCCCCTTAGCACTGGAAATGATCTGACTGGAATGCTGGTGACTTCTTCCACAATGACGATTGGTATGATTGAGGAATATTGCTCACTAGAAATCTCGACAGTGTCCGGGGTGCACTGCATACCACACCAATATCCTCCAAGGTTCTAAAAGCCACACACCCTCTCTACTCTTGGAAACTCCCTCAATTCACTTAGATTCACTGAGTCACTTTGTGCTTGGCTCAACTCTGCAACTCTGCAACTTCAACTTAACACAATGGTGCTTCCAACCCTCATCGAGTGCCTTCATATAACATCATGTAGATCCCTCCTCATAATTACCAAATCAAACACGGTCATCATGACCAAATCAATCATTAATGACCTGAATATGTTGGCGATTATGTCAATCCAATGGTCGGATCAACCATAAATGCGCGTTGCTTCAACGAGAGTCGCTGGTTAACTGCTTTAAATGTCTTCATTTATTGCAGATTTTATGATGTCATGACCCTGCGGCTATCACAACATGACCTTATAACTGCACTAATGACTTCTACTATTGCTCAACCACTTCCTCTTGGTGCGTCGTCCGTCCATCCATCATCCTATATATATATATTAGTGCGCAATGCCTCAAGCACTGTGTGGTTCTGGGACCGTCCTATAGGGATTCAACTTGATACCATTCACTAGTTTCAGTAGCATAACTCCATCTAATTGTTGTAGTTGAACTGCACCTCCAGAAGTAATGGAATTAACAAAATATGGACCTAACCAATGCGTCTGCAACTTACATGGATGCTTCATGAACTTGCTATTGTATAGCAGCACCAAATCTCCTTGCTGAAACCGTTTGTTCTTTATGTGGCGATCATGCCAATATTTTCGTTGATCCTTCTCAATGGGCTGATGGAAACCTGCAATGAAGTGATCCTCATCAAGTTGTATCAGCTGCTTCACGTGCTCCTCAAGCATTGCTTCATCGTCCATGCCCATCGTTGCTGCAATGCGCAGAATCAAAACAATGTACTCCATCATAATAATAGCCTCTTTCCCATAAGAAATGTATTCACTTTGTATTCTACCTCACTTGAATTAGATGAATGAACTACTTCATGATGAGAGACTTGGTAATATTGTTGTAGATGCTTTGATCAAGTATCAAATTTTCAATGTAGTGTAGAAAACAAACAGGTATAGAAACTCATTAAAAATCAATTTCTATTTATAGAGGAGAATAATTTGAGTTCTTCTTGATGGAACGACATACATTATCAGATATGAATACAAAATTAGAGATGGATAAGAGATATTTTCACTCTCCTATCCAAAATTCATCACAAAACTCAACATGATCAACTTCTTGTATAGCTGCATAATGGTGATACAAACCTTAAACTTTCTTTCCAAATTGATGTAGCACCTTTCTAAGTTTGAAAAAGAGCTCATGAGGTTGTCAAATACTAGAATAGGAGTCATATGGAGCTGAAAACAACCAAGGTATAGTGGCTCCAAAATATGGTAGGGTCACAGTAGGAACAAAGTGTACAACTGGAACACATTGACAGTTGAAGGAAAATGGTGAGTATAAGTACCTTAGATTCGAACCGGTAATGGTAATATCATATCCAAATGTGTAGGAAAAATCCAAAATATAACCAATTACATGGCCAGCCAACCAATGAAATTTATGCAAGATTTGAAACCAAGAAAAACAAGTGACACTGTATAGGAATCCAAAGTGGAATCAACTAGTGAACTTGGGGTTTGTATAGTATTATGTCCATCCGAATGGCTGGGATAATGGTGTGTATAGTTTCATAACTTGCATATCATTTGACATATTGAATTCCAAATCATAATAATTCAAATGGATTTGGAAGGATTTGGATGGAGGCAAGTCATAAACTAGCGGAAACACACAAGTATTGGAAGTTTTCTCTGGTGAACCAATAGGTGAATTCTCCAAAGAAGGAAATATATTTTTGATTCAGACATATTAGAATGTGTATCTAAATAAGAGACATGATCAAGGGTTTTAATTCTGGAACCCAAAGCTCCAACACTAATTACCTTGATGGTGTGCATCATGACATTGCTCCTTGAGGTCAGTAGGCTTCTCCAACTCTTTCTTTCTTGCAGAATCAGGAACATCAATGTTTTGCCTCTTGAGAAACTGAGTCATGATGTCCATTTTCTTCTTAAAACATTGTTTTTCAAAATGATAGCCTTTGTTGGAATAAGTACACTTGGAGCACCCTTTCTTCTTCTTTTGCTGCTTGGAATTTGAACCTTCATCAGTAGAATTGGAACCTTCATTTTCATCATCTAACTTTGGCTTCTTCTCCTTCATTTTATTATTCCATTTGGACGTTCCATTCTTACTTATGATATGCAAGTTCATGGTATTTGTAGGTTTTAACATACCCCATTTGAAATAACTTATCTCTTTGGTGAGTGAATCAATGAATGCACTTAAGGAAGGAATTTTCAAATTTAAAATGGTTAGCTTAGTGATATGAAAAGTTGACACAAAAACTGAGTATTCTGGACCCAATTTTGAGAGGATGGAAATGATAAATTGTTCCTATTTCTTCTCAATCCTCCACTGATTGAGCAAAATAAATAGTGACTTGAATTTGGTGAACCCTTCAATGGTCTTGAAACTACTTGGACTCAATGAGATCAACTCATTCTTCAATTGATGTCCTCTGAGGTCATATTTCTTTTCAAAGAGGGACTCAAGCTTGGTCCACACTTGATTTGGGGTATTCAAACCATCAATATGAAATAGAATTTCAAGAGAAATAAGAGAGAGACAAAGCATGCCATAGGCTTCATTCATTTTGTTAGGGCCACTTTTCCCTCTCAACAACAACATTTGGATGATTCTCTAAATCCATAGTAACTCTGTAGAGACCTCTATTGCACATTATAATCTCAATATTGGCTTTACATTCATCATAGTTGAAGGAATTCAAAGTGACAACTGAAGATAGATCCATGCTTGACTGTTGTGCTACACGTGAGATAATATGTAACCTGCAAACACAAAAAATCAGAAGGAAAATATTATAATCTCAATCAAATTCTACCTTGAAACTAAGCGCATTCGGGAGTGCATCACACCTGGGTAGAATCCAAAGGATAAAACCAATGGTTTCAAGGAAATTTCCCCAGGATTTATGTGGAAACCGCATTGATTTTGGTGCTTCAATGGAAGTATCTGAGAAAGATTGAATGACTAATGCGCTCTGATACCATGTGTAACACCCCGGTTTTGACCCCGTTTGCATTAAGAATGTATATGATGTATATATTGTAATTAATCATGGGGTGGAGCTATAGGAAAAATCACCACCATCGATTAATCATTTTATGTTTTAGCGATTAAAATCGATGTCGATGGTATTTCGTGCTAGCCATGCACATTATAATTTTGGACATCATGTAAATATGCAATTTAATTAAAATACCCACAACCAACTATGTCAATGCAACATTAAAAGAGATGGGGGCATGATTTCCTAAGGATAAGGGGGGGGGGTATTCAAACCTTGGGCCAATGGGGAAAATCCAAATGTCAAGGGGAAAACCCATCAAGCTGTCCACCACCTTTCTTATCTTACTCACCCAATCATTTATTTCTGCAAGAAATTGGTTGAGGTATTTATTGCATGGGGATGGGAAGAGTATGGAAGTCCAAATTTGAATTGGAGAAGCCATCAGTTTTTGGGAAACGTGGTTTTGAA
The DNA here is from genome assembly GCA_001517045.1 of Pseudotsuga menziesii. NCBI lineage: Eukaryota > Viridiplantae > Streptophyta > Pinopsida > Pinales > Pinaceae > Pseudotsuga > Pseudotsuga menziesii. The sequence goes on from LPNX010745430.1 coordinate 84,368, forward strand.
TTTTGTGGAAAGTTAACACCAAAAAATGCATGCACATGTTGTTGTTCACCCATGTCCTCCTATCCTCACATAGTTGGATGCTTGGAGAGCTCTTTGTCCCTCGTGTTTTTTTTTGCTTTGTGTTTTTCCCTTCATGTGGGAAGCATTTTTCTTCACTCTTTCCCATGGCTGGGAAGTTGTTTTGGTAATGCTCAGTGTTGGGCTCTTTCATTCATGAATTGTTTTCATTTTCCTCATTGTGCATGCCCAGGAAATCTGTTTTGGTGTTGTGGAGTGAATGCCCAACAAAGAATTATGATTTTGGGGTTTGTAGCAGTCGATTTGGCTCATGCAATGCCCATAGTCGTTGCTGAATTCAGATTTCTCATTCTGGATTGTTTTTCCCCATTCTACCAATTCGTTTTTGGTTTCAAAACATTTTTCCTCCACCCAGAATTTTGTATCTTATAGTGTGTGCATCTTTTTCCTTGGTCTGAACTAGTTTAGAGTGGAATTGGGTCTGAACTAGCTTGATAATCCTAGTGTAGGAAGGAATCTCACAGACAAATCTAGAGGGCTTGGTTTTCTTCTTTGCATGCCCTGAATAACATTGGAATGGAAGGAATAGCCTAAGGGATTGTCTAGCAGATAAGGGGATACTTCCTTGTGTTGGGTGTGTAGATGTTGAATCCAAGCCAGATCTGGTGCAGATGTGCATAGCTATGTGGTTGAGCTCACTAGCTTAGTAGTTCAATATTTCCATCTCCTTAGCAGCCTGATAAATCCAAATGCAGTTTTGGCTTGGCTGAATTTTGATACATATTTAGCTATGTGTGAGCCTGCTAGTGTTCCCTTATTCCTTGTGGGAATCATGCCTAGGTCAGGGGTGGCAGTGGTGCTGAGATATTGATGAGCACACTGGCCTAGGGTTGGGTGGAATGTTGCAGCGACATAGCTAGTTGTGGGACAAGCTTCTTTTAAGATAAGTATTCTTGTGTATTTTATCTTTGCAGCTATATTTGTTTACAAATTAAGATGAACATGTTGAATGCTTGAATGAAATGTAATTGATTTTGTTGTATATTGCATGTTTTACACATCTATGTATGTTTTTAAGTTCAATTCATTTTATATTATGTTTTGGGGTTTAGATTTCCCGGATTTGATAGCATTATAGTCACGTTGTCTCCCTAGTAGAGGGGTGGGGACATGACACCATGTGAGATTTAACAATAATATCTTGAGACAATAATAATCCTCACAGAGATGCTCAAGAAAAATAGAGAAGAAAATTATTTGAATAACACAAGAAATTTGGAACAATTGGAGAATTTTCCATACATTTATTAATCATGAATATGAGTAGATATAGAATACATATTCAATGAATAATATCGAATTCCAGTGAGGAAATCCAAATTCCTCACATGTGGCATGATTAGAATAGGTAACCCTCCCCCCCACTATATGGTAAGTATTTGATCCCAAATACTAGATAAACATCACGAAGGGTTTAAGTGGGATTTGTTACCTCATGAGTGACCATAATCAATCTAGAGGTGGATTGTTAGGAGAAAATCATGGAAAGTGTTAAGAAAACAACTCATAAAATTTTGAAGATCATCCAAGCGCCCTTGGTGCATGATAAAAGAAACATAAAGTAGATTTGTTCTTAGAAAAGCACGACAAAAGCAAGAAAGGCACTTTGTGATCCAACCAGCAGCCGATAGGTGCACCTTGACATGTTCACTCAACAAGTTCTCCTTCGATAGGTCTGCCTCAACATGTTCATTCGATAGTTTCGCTTCGACAGGTCTGCGTTGACATACAACATACCCACATGCTCTACAAGGGTTGAACTTATGAACCATTATAAATTATTTTGTAATTGAACGTAGCAGCTAGTCACCCAAGCGTCTCAACATATTATATAAGCATGTACACTAATGTAATATACATCATCTGATTCTCCATCTTTCATGTAGCAGAAGTAATAAATTGGTTCAAATTCTTTCATATTGTATGTGCGCATATTTCTTGTCGACCTAGTGTGTTTCCTGCTTTGTTGTTTCTTCTTATATGCTTCCGCCATAATAGAAATTGACTCATTCAGTCGACTGTTGTCCCCAGCATGCACCTAGACATGGCCTGGATTATTGGTATCAGAGCAAGATCTTGTCCAGAGCTTAAGTTACATAAGCACTTCTATCAATGTTATTTAACTTATGCATGTTCAAACACGCTCACAAACTCAACAACACAAGAAGACACTTATTTTGACTTCAGAAAAGATGGTCGAAGAAGAAGACAATAGACATGCAACTGACAAGACAAAACAAGTCATAGAAAAAGCACTGGCTCTCCAGCGAACTGAAATGTTTGCCCAGTTCAGTGAGATTCTCATGAGAGTCACTTCAAACTTTGGGGAATCCTTGACACGACCTCACTCCGATAAAATCAGCCCCGTCAAAGTGAAAATGAATCTGCACATACTAGACCTTGAAGGAAAGATTGACGCAGAATCCATAAAAAATTGGGTACAACAATTGTAATCTTACTACGCAATGAATCAGTTCTCTGAAGTGGAAAAGATCACCATTGCATCCTTAAAAATGTCAACCTCTGTACACTAGTGGTGGGAGAATCTATCGAAAAAGATGGGAAAAGAAGAGGACCCCATAGATACATGTGTAAATTTTTTTGAATATGTCTAAAAGGAGTTCTACCTGTTTAAGTTTATTGAACAATAGTATAAGAAGTGGCAACAACTAAGGAAATGGAAAGACCAGTCTGTACAGAGTTACACTGATGAGTTTTATCGACTCATGGATAGACTTGGCATCCAAGAAGAAGAGAAATTGCTTGTCCTGAAGTACGTCAATGGTTTACCCCCATACATTCAATAAGAGATGGAGTTTTTTTATTGTCAGTACACTTGCGGATGCATTTCATTATTCGCTAAACAGAAAGGAAAAGGACGTTTCACAAACATTCCAACAGGTCGAACACTGTACAAGAAGTCACCAGCTGACTCTGACAAGTTCACGAACCCTTCTCACTCAACGTTGCCAAATCTTGATCATTAGAGGAAGAAATTTCAGAAAGACAAGAGGGATCACAACAAACAAGCTCCTTCCAGTAAATGGTGTGATTATCATAGTTCAACATGGCATCATATGTCAGAATGAAAATATTGGAAGAAATTTTTGGAAATTTTTTTGACATCTAACTTGTCCAACAAAACCTTGATAGAATATGATCCAGATGCATCAACCCTCTTGGCTTCGACCTCCAGCACTTCGGCAACCTCAACCATCGTCGATGAGGAGGAATGAGAGCGCCTGTTCCAAACATAGATATGGGTTTGGAAAAATCCATTACATTTGATTGTGGATAATGGTAGCCAAAAGAACTTCATTTTTGAAGAGCTTGTGAAGAAATTATGGTCTTGTCACCACTCCATGTCCTCAACCATACAATATCGATTGGATGAAATATGGGAAGGAACTAAGGATCACATGACAAGGAGCACCTGTTCCTTTTGAAGATGAAGTACTCTGTGATGTGGCACTGCTTTCTATAGCCGATGCCCTATTCAGGAAACCTTACCTATGGGATCGACATGGTACGTATCGGTCATGGCCTCAAAAGGTGATTGTCAAAATCCGGAATCAATAGTACAGCATACCAAAGCGACAACCCACATCAATGGTTTGTTAGAATAATCAACCCATAGTTTACCCATTTAGACATTAATTTAATTATTTCTGTCTTATTAGACTAGTTCATGTGTCCCACCTTGTGCAAGTTGTCATTTGCCTATCTATAATGGTGAAACTTTCCTTATTTGACTCATGTAGCACATGGGAGAGCTAAAGGAATCAATTCTACTTTATTCCTGGCCTCCTAGGTGCCCTTCTGCTTTTTCTGCTTTATTGCCTGCTTTTTCAGTGTTTTAAGGGAAAAGGAAAAGCTAGACTAGGTGAGGTTGACTAGTTTTTTGTCCTACACATCCTCCTCTCTTTTCTCCATGCAAAATCATGTATGAGCTTCCATTCCACCACTCTTTAGCTTGCCTAATCCTTTTTGCTAATTCGTGAGCTCCATGACAGATTTGGGATCAACTTTTTACACCTATGGGGGATTTGCTTATTTTTGGTAAGCCTGCTTTATGCTAGATTTGAATTGCTCCTCATGCATTTGAATCCCTGATGTATGTTATTTATTCAGCAACATATGTTATTACAGGTTTGGCTATTGTACACTGATTTAATACAGTTTAGTGTTCAGCTCCAATTTTCAGTCTCTTTGTGAGTGATTTTGCATGATCAATTGTTAATTGTTGTGAGTAAAATTAATCTATCACCTGGTTCAATTTCGACACGGTTGTTATGAAATCTGCTGAACAAACAAAAAATCTTATCAATCATGCTCAAAATTTTGCATTAATCATGATAAATCCTCAACATTCTAGGAAGACTGCAACAATGATTCGACTCATTGACCAGTGCAGCACTCGACAACAACAACAGATCAACAACATTCTTGAAGAATACTAAAACATATTTCAAGCACCTGATGGAGTACCCCTTCATTGTGAATCAAAACACTATGTTGAACTTTTTCTGGGTTCTTCATTACCTAACGCATATTTTTACAGAAGACCCATGAACTCGAAAATGAAGAGATTCATAGGCAAATCCAGGATTTGATCGACAAGGATCATATTCACCCCATCTCCTCTCCTTGTGGAAGTCCAGTCGTATTAGTTCCAAATAAAGATGAGAGTTGGTGCATGTGTATCGACTATCGGGCTCTCAACAAAATTTCAGTGAAGAACAGATACACTCTTCCATAGATTGATGAACTCATCCACAATATGAAAGGTGCTAAGTTCTTTACGAAACTAGACCTTAAGTCGGGATATCACCAGATTTCAATCGAGTCCAGTGACGTATGGAAAATGACTTTCAAGATCAAGAAAGGATTATTTGAATGGTTACTCATGCCTTTTGGTTTAACCAATGCACCTGGAACCATCATGAGATATATGGATGACCTTATATGACCTTTCATCGGTAAATGCGTCAATTTCTATCTCGACGATATCTTGATTTTCAGTTGATCATGGGAATAACATATCAAACAACTTCGAAAAGTCTTCGACACTATTATAGCTGATTTCACCACACCAGGTAGATCACACATTTATGGCCTTCCATGTCCCTCTATAGACTCCTTGGACCCCATGGACTTATATTATACTTTGATGTTCCAAGATCATTCCCAAAAATTTCCTGTTTATGCATATACACAATTTTTAAAGCAATACCCTGTGTGTGTTTTAGCATATTGGTGAGAGGACATAGTTGAGCCCGAGTGGGGCAAAGTCTTTGTATGTCCCATAAAAAAAAAATTAAAAAAAAAAGAATGTATGCATCAATGTGTTGTAGCATAGTGGTGAGAGGGATGTGTGTAGTAGTTTAGTGGTGAAAGGTCTGCAGATTATATTTGATCCCTCTCAGTGATTTGTAGAACCAGAGTTATATGGGTCTATACTGGAAAACAATAGAGATATGTGCAAAGCACTATTTATTGTCATCTCACAACATATATTTTGGTTTGCTCCACTCCATACTTTGCTTCCTGGTAGTTTTATTTACCATGACAAATTTTAGACATAATTATAAGTCTATTGTTATTCCAATATCTATAAATAGGGAATCATTTAAAATGACATAGATACTTATATATTGTTCAATTAACCATTTTTTCCAACATATGTTGACAATCTACACTCAATCCAATGGCAATAAAGCATTGGATCAAATGTTGGATCATTCTTCTTTTTACATGAGAACCATCTAGAAAACATCCTTCGACATTTGTAAATTAATTAAAATATAAAAGCACAACAAATATGAAATATTAAGGAAAAGGTAAATACTCCTCACAAATTTTGTAGTAAAACCATGTTTACTTTGTTGTTCCATCCTATGTGATGATTGTGTTCCATTTTATTTTATTTTCTTCAACAATAAAACATTTGAAAATTAGTATTTCATGTGATAAACTCATTGATTACAAATATTAAAAAAACCAGTGATTGCATACATTTATGCATGTTATTATTGGGACAACCCCTCTCGTGATTCAATTTTTCTTAACCTTTTTACCACTTTATTGTACACCTTTATGGACATCCCTACTGGCTTGTTTCAAATATCATCTTGTTCGGTGCCTTTAATTTTCTTAATCTTCCTAAAACCTAAAAGGAACAATAAAAATCGATTAATATTTATATGAGGTAAATATAGAAAAAATATTAATTTAGTAATTTTTTAGACTAGACTTATAAACATATTATAGAAAAACATGTTTCACAATGATACTCTCTAAATTATTATTTTTGTTATTGTATGATTTTTCTATTGCAAATATCATAAGTCTCATTTCCCATTGCTCCAGAAAGGCTTGTTGTAGTTTCAACATAACCTAGTTCTTGGATTCATTAGATTGTTTATTGTATCATAAGTTAAAAGAACATGTATATGTTATTTTCGTTATGTATCTAGTAGTATAATGAAATATTTTCCCCATTTCCTTGGATTCCATCACACACTCTAAATGGACTAAGGCCCAATTCATCATCATTTACATCCTTTGTATAAAATAAATATTAAGTGGGACTTCTATTCCCTCAATGGGGTTTCATGCACAATATTCAACACATTCATAATCAAAGGTTTGAAGCCTATCAACTATTATTGCTAATGAGTATATTATTAGTAAAATCCAAAAAAAAAATCCATGTTTATCACCTTTTGGTCCATTCCCCTATTTGTGACATTTTTCATAAACGTTTTACATTCTTTTCCACCCATACTGTGAACAATCTTCATAAGTTTAAAAAACAAAATCACTGCATCACACAAATTAACCAAATTTTCTTTCTGCATCACACAAATTAACCAATATAAATCATTTAACCAACATACTATTCAAATTATATCAGTTAATATGAGGGAATCATGAGCTGTTCTTCTCTCATGCTTGTTGTAGAATTTTGTTCCCTAATTTTTCTCAACCATTTTCAATAAAAAATACAAGCATAAAAAAACACTCAAATTATGAAATATGTTTTACAAAGTATAGAATTTCATGTTTTCTTTTTTTGTAAATAAAAGATTATATTACTGCAAAATCGCATAGATACATATCGCTCAAGATAGCAAAGTTTCAGCATCCCCGTCCTTAGCCATCTTAACAGACTTTCCCAAAAATTAACAGTCTTCCCCAAAAAACCATATTGTTCTGAGCAGATACCCATAAAAGAATACCGCTTACCCATCTATCTTCCAAAAAACTAATTCTACAAAACCTACGTATAGAAGGATCTATACAAAACACAGAGCCCTTGACTAAGACATCAAACCATATTCTTGGAGAGGTCCCCCAGACTGGTTTGTTCGGTACCAGTTTGCTTGGTCCTTTTAGTAAGCTTCATCCCCTACGGCACCTGCAGGGATTTGTCCCCCGCCTACACAATTCCTTTATGGTACACCTTCCTTCTTGAACCCCAGACCTCCACTTGCTGCATACCTGGATGGTAGAATTGGATCCCCATACGGGAAGCCATTAAGTCGATATTTTGATGCATCATCCTACAATCATCATTGTGTTATTTCCATGCTCTTCTCGGCTCCTCATCACCCTCTTTCTTGGCTGCACTATGTTATATTTTTATCATTTAAGCAATATGATCTTAGGATCTTATCTGAGAGAATAGCATGCACATCAATAAACACAAGAGACAAGAGACACAAATAATTTTCCTCAGGGAAACCATAAAGGAGAAAACCCCGCAACTTCCTCAACGATAGAATGAGCACCAGTGGCAGCAGTAAAAACTAAAAACATAAAGATGATCTCCAACATCTTGTTCTCTCTCTCTCACTTGAGAGGGCTTCTCCTCTCTCACTCATGCGCCCCAGTGAGTGAGTGTGTGTGTGATAAATAAAGAGGTTCACTCTCTATTTATATTCTTTCATTCACTTAATGTCCACTTCAACATGTCGGCCCCACTTAACAATTACTTACTCCGGCCGACATCTATAGGAGAGTCTAATAACCCTAGTGCCCCACAACCGTGGGGACTTTTCCCTCCAGTCAACAAGGAGGGTTAACCTTGACACAATTGTGGGGACTATTGCCCTGAATTACAATGGAGGGTTAACCTCAATGAATTTACATGACTTGTTTACATTATCGAATCTCTTGATTGGAACATCAGGGCATGACATGAATCAATTACATTATAGATACTTCCTGGAATAAAAATTAGGGTACAATACATAAGATATACAAGTGAATACATTGCAAAGTTACAAATACATCAACACTCCCTCTTAACTAGGAAGGTATTCTCTCGACACAATTTATCAGCACAAGTCTTCTTCTTTGTATCATCTGGATCATCATCAAGTCATCTTCATCATGTTTGGATCATCACTGGATCCAGATCATCACTGGATCATCATCGAAACTGGATCATCACTGGATCATCATCAGAGCTAGATCATCACTGGATCATCATCAAAGTTGGATCATCACTAGATCATCATCATCGTCACTACTTCCGCTATCTGAATAAAATGGTGTTATCTCTTCATTCTTCTCATCACAGGAAGTTCTACAGAGCCAACCCATTTTCATGCTGGTTGTAGGCCTAGCCTCCATGTATGTCTTCATCTTCTTCACCACTTATATCTGACCATGGTTGGAAACACATCACAACCATGTCAGAAAGGCCTGCCCAGCACTCACATCTGACCATGTTCGGAAACTCATCGCAAACCATGTTAGAAAGGCTCAACACTCACATCTGACCATGGTAGGAAACTCATCGCACACCATGTCAGAAAGGATTTGCACTTACATCTGACCATGATAGGAAACTCATCACACATCATGTCAGAAAGGCTCTGCACTTATATCTGACCATGATAGGAAACTCAACACACATCGTGTCAGAAAGGCTCCGCACTTATATTTGATCATGTGGAATGAACACATCCCGCAATCACATCAGAATGGCTCTCAGTCCTAGACTGAAATTCCTGGTAATTGACCAGGTTCCTCCATTCTCCTAGAGAATGGCATCTCAGCACTTAAGCTGAGCTTCAGTCCTAGACTGAAATTCTTGGTAACTAACCATGTGCCTCCATTCTCCTAGAGAATGGCATCTCAACACTTAAGCTGAGCTTCAGTCCCAAACTAAAATTCCTGGAAACTGACCAGGTGCCTTCATTGTCCCATAGAATGGCATCTTAGCACTTAAGCTGAGCTTTAGTCCTAGAATAAAATTCTCGGTAACTGAATAGGTGCCTCCATTCTCCCATAGAATGACATCTTAGCACTTAAGCTGAGCTTCAACCCCACACTAAAATTCCTAGTAACTAACTAGGTGCCTCCATTCAGAGAATGGCATTCAGTGCTTATATCTGATCATGTGAGAACACATATCACAGTCACCTTAGAATGGCTCAGGACTCACATCTGACCATGGAAGGAACCAATCCTCTCACCATGATAGAATGGCTCAGCCCTATATCCTACCATGGAAGGAACCAATCCTCTCACCATGTTAGAATGGCTCACGGACTCATCACTTCCTCTTGGAAGGAACCTTGATCTGGAGAACACCAAGCTTCTCCCTGAAGTACTCAAATTTCACTTTGGCCATTTCTAGTATAGAATCACATCAGGGCTGATTATGTCTAAGGATAACCTGTGAGCTTCTCTAGGACCTATTACATTTGAGGACAACCTACAGGATCGTTTACATCTGAGCAACCTACGAGCTTCGCCAGGATTTATGCTCAGACAACCTGTCTCACCGGATATGCTAGAACTCCCTCTTTCGAGAGATCTCAATCTGGATCACTTACTGGAGCTTCACTTCCCCCTTTTGCATCATACAAAAATGCAAGTCAGATCAACCAAATCAAATAGTAGTTTTCAAAAGAAACATACTACCTCCCAAATAGCAAGTGGCAACATATTTTTCCTCGGCTAGACTCAGTGCCATACAACAATCCTTCCTGCTAAACCAAGAGATCACACCTAATATCATACTGAAGTAGCACCTTGAAGTTCTCTTCCTATCAATGGCACTTCCTACCCAATACAAATCCACATAACCCTCTAGGTTAATCTTCTGATTCATATCATACTTGAGCCCATACTCAACTGTACCCTTCAGGTACCTCACTGCATGCTTTGAAACCTTAATGAGTTCCTATTTTTTGTCAGGAACAAGTCATTGACATATAATAGGCGCATCACTGGTCTTCCACCTTCAACCTTGAAGAAAAGGTTGGAATCCTCTTTAGTCTCAGTAAATCCTAGAGTCATCAGTAAGCTATCCATCCTGCCATACCATGTTGAACTTTAGGATCTTCTGTTGTCACTCCCTCTGAAGCGGAGCATCATTCTCCCTATATTTTTTGTACTCTATGCATTGAAACATCCTGTACTAGAGTGACAAGTAGCTTCCTCTATTACTAATATTCTAGGTATCCATCTAGGGTCACTGGATACTAAGATCCTCTATCTTGAAAACGTTCTTCTCACACCCATCTGTGAGCTTGTCATCCACTATAGGCTTTCATCTTCAACCTTATAGCAAAGGTTAAGATCTTCATCAATCTCCTCATGTATTTGTTATCCCATGGGTGTCTTCTGAGCTCATACAAGGCCTTCTTTTATTTGCACACATGATTCTTCTTGTGATGTGACTTCACTTCCAGTGGCCGCAAATGTCTCTTTGTAGTCTATGCCTTCTTTTCGTGAGAAGCCTCATGCTATGAATCCTGCCTTGTATGATGTTTCCATCTACTTCATGCTGGATATTTGTAGATCCATATGGAAGATACTACATACTTCCCTTCAGGTCTCGATGTTGCATCCTAGACATCATTCTTCTTGAACTAGTACTCTCTTTCCCTTTCTTTCATAACTGGAAGGATCTGCATCAATGATGTCGCTCAACAGTGTCACATAACTGCGTTGTGTGTGAGGCCTCTTGAATTATTTGAAAGTATCATGATCTTCTTCTTTATCTGTTGTCACTTGTTTTTCAGAACAAGTCTTATCCTTCTTTTTTTGTAGGTGATTATGTACGTGATCTTTCCTAGAAGTCAAATGCATTTGTATGGTTAGAAACATTTCATAAGGGAAGCACCCAGTGGGGTCAAGAATAATTAATGTAATTCAGAATATTTTATTTATAAATAAATAAATGATGAGACAACAGCTTAGGGAAGCTATTAAAAGAGTGTTTACTGGTCAATTGGTGGAGGAGACTAGGTGGAGAGTACACTGACAAGTGGAAGCATCCTCAAACTACTTCCAACTATTGCAGGTGGCAACATACCTATATTTGTGGTCATGATTCCCCAAGAAAGTGAAATCAGAGCAGGTGGCTCACTAAATCAAAACTGACCCAGAAGACCTAGGAATCTCTATAAAATTTCCCATTGAAGACAGTTGAGGATGCTCATTCTAGAGGTGATCATTCAGGGTGAATGAATTTACTCAAGAGAAATTCAATGGAGGGGATTATTGAAGTGAGTTTGAGGGGTTAACTTTTGAGATAGAATTAATTGTAGCTATTAGGATGAAGTTCTTCTGATGAGAGAAGATTTTAATTACTGAGGTAATTGGACCAATCAGGTGACAGAGGTCCTAAAATTATATTCTCCACCCAGTTCTCTGCTAAGAAGACCAGGAGCAAACTCGAGGGTCCCGAGGAAGCATTATCTGCGCGCTTTCTAGGAGATTGGTTGGGAGGAACAACCTCCTTAAGTTTTTGTCGTCTTATCATTGATAGGTTCTATTTGTCTTTATGTTATCTTTCTTTACCATTCTCAATAAAATGTTTACTAGTTTTTACATACATGCATGTTAGTATTTAATTAGGGTTTGTGAAGAAAGAAGTAATTGTGTAATGTTAGACTTGGTAAATTGTAGTTTATATTAGAAATAGTAATGAATATGCAAAATGAGAAACACGAATTAGAATTTCCATACTGTATTTTTCCACACCTAACTCACACAGTACTCTAGTATAGATGGGTGTTTAGGTGAATAAGATGATTCTTTCACTTGAATGAAAATTGTAACTACATTTTACTTTAGTCTGTTTATGATTTCTACTGTAAAGAAGTAGTAAATATTGTTTGCATCTATTTAATTCAGATACAAACTAAAATATAGGTATGTAAAAGAATAGTAATAATATTATTTATAGAACTAATTTTAGTATTAGTATTCTTTATATAACGTAGAAATTACAGTTTAATAATTAAACATAAGAATAGTAAATAAGTTAACATCTAAGAACTAGGTAAAAAGAATTTGTAAAATTTTTTTATAACATTGAGTTCCAAACACTACGTGTCTCTGTCTAAGACAGAAGGATTCTACTTTAACCTATTTAGAACCACAGATGTTATTGAAAGATAAGTATATACTATACACAAGTATGCAGCAATAAACCCTAATCTTTCTTTGATGAAAATTATAAACAAACTTTTAAAAACTTTAAAGAACTCATTAAGTAAAAAGAGCTAAGAATTACTAAGTATAATAATACTATTATCGAACTGTAGGGTTTACTCATTAATTAACCCTTTGAGCCAAAACAGAGTAAAATATTACTCTTAAAAACATAGTAAAAATTCCCTTAAAATGTGCATTGGAAACCTTTTTAAATACAAGGTAATAATTTAAAATATTACCTAAACAAATTATTAAAAACAGAATCGACTTAAAAGATAGGGCTTACAACCTTTAGAACTGAAGGTCGAGGCTCGAGCCCGTAAACAAAACCAAATTATGAATATATATATATATATATATAGATAGATAGATAGATAGATAGATAGATAGATAGATAGATAGATAGATAGATAGATATAGATATATATATATATAGATATAGATATATAGATATCAAACAATAACCAAAGTTTACTGTCAGGAGAAAAATCCTATTTTCATTTACATTCCGGACTGCTTCACAGTCTTTCTTCACCCATTGAAATATTTTATAAAAACTAAAACTTAGCTAGACAGAGGTTGATAGCCCCACTGAGTCAGAGTTGTGCTATTTTCTTTTTAAATAAAATCAAATACATTTTTCAGGCCGTAAGGATAAAAACATCAAGTAAAAACTAGTTACCTCACGACTTCTAGATCCTTCTTCACCCTGCACGAAGTACCCTTTAAGGGTTTCTAAAAACTTTCACATTTAACAAAAAATCTTTGAAACATAACTAATAGAGAACCGATGCCATGACATCATCAACCACAATGTCACATAGGAAGAAACCCTTGTGAAACTAGGGCTTACCATTTTGTTTGCCCACGAAATGTTGTAGGGTGAGCTCACTTTCACCTACAGGATGGAACCAAGAGTAGAGGCTTGCAAGTTTTAAACAATAATGTCATAAATACTTTGTTTGCTTAAAATTGTAAAAACCCTTGTGAGAAAAACTAATTTTTAAACCCAAGTTAAAGGTAAGAATTTACCTGCTATAAATTAGAGTGGAAGTTGTGGAGAGATGGCCATACCAGGTCGTATTGGCACCATGCCGAAAAGGAAGAAGTTTTGAAGTCACCTCTGCGAAGTAAAAGGAAAGAAATTGACCCAACAAGACGAAGGCAGAAACTATGAATGTTTTGTGGCAGGTTAAAGGCAAGCTCAGCCTTCGAGCCTCAAATAAAATCCAATAGACACCCTCGCTGAAAAATTTAGCATTCAGAAAGACCAAAACCATAAACAACTTTCCCCAACAGTCACATCATAGTATTTGCAGGCGAAATGCCAAATGTGGAAGGTAGTTACATGCCTCTCATGGCTACGAGCTCACATCTCGGCCCAACAAAGGAGAAACTCTTGCGGTCTGAATACAACTAAATAGGGTTTTGAGGTTTTAAGTCAACCCTTGAGTGGTTGTAAACAATCCATGTGCCCTTCTAAATGTTTCTCCAAGTGCGGGTTGAACCCTATAGTCAGCGCTGTACCAAATGATTTACAACGATCATTTCAAACTATGTAATATATGATTGCTATCATTTGATTTCATCATAAGTGTTTTGATTTGTGGTATTTCTACCTTAGGTTACAAATTGGACACTATTGTTATCCTAGAAGGTTTTCATGCTTTCAAACAAGTCTATTAGGTTGTGTTTTATTTTGAATTAATAAAGAGCTATAAGATGGTTATAATATAACTTATATATATATATATTAAAAAGGAAAAGCTTAAAACATTTAAAAACATAACCTTTATATTGTTTCGTTGAAGGAGTGCTCAAGAAACTAAAGACTAACAATGATGGAGAATTCATGTTAGATTTCTAATAACTTATTGTTAAAATTATATTTGAAAAACATAGGTAACTAGATCATGCTTTAAGAGAAAGACACCTTGAGTATTGAAGTGAGAATAGCTGCGAGATCACTAAGCAGTTGAAGTAAACTTAAGCCAAAACCATGAGCTCTATTCTCTCTATGGGAATTTATAAATAACCAATACTGTAAACACAAGAAAACTAACCATTTCCTTTAGACTTTTAGAAAATAATCTTCTTACGATTGATGGAACTTGGGTAAGTACTTGCTCTTGCATTTTACACCCTTGTTATGTTTTTGATAAGAAGTCATTATAGTGTTAGTTATAAATGCAACTATAGATTTATAACAACGGAAAAAGAATTGACATTACCTCCTTGAAGACAAGTAGCATATTTAACCTTTTCTTAAACTAGCATCTTTACATGCTAGGAAAGTGATTTTCTTGACGTAATTTTAAATAACACCTACTGGATCTTACACTTACCTACTAAACCTGTAAGGAACCAGCAGTCCAATTGAGTTAGCAGAATGCTAAGTAAGCCCTGATCTCAAACAAGAATCCTTACCTACTTGACAAAAGTTAATCATTGGTATATCTAGCAGTAAAAAGAAATGCGAAATCTTTTCTAAATCTGATAAAACTAAAGCTGTTAAGTCATTAGTAATACTAACACAAGTGTTTAAGATTACATCCTTTATTTTACAAGTTCATTTAAAGAAGCAATCCCATATTCTTTAATAAACTGTTTCATTTTTTCGCTAACCATTAGCAGTTACTTAGCTGCGACTTTAGACATTTTATGCCACTTTAAAAAAAATTAAATTTTACGAATTTTTGGGATATTACAACACTAATACAGTATGTCAACAAAGAGGTTTCATTCTAGATAAGTAGAAATTGAGATTTGTATAGCACCATGAGCTACTTACCCATCACATGCATATACTGTCATTAATGCAAACATTCTATCATGCATAATACATCAACTCAATATAAACAAATGCATAACAATATCATGAAATGACAATTGAATACTTATCTTTATTTGTTTCGTGGCTAGACTCCTTCTTGAGCCTTCAGCTTCATCATCTTCTTCATTCATAATATCATCATTTCTTATCCAAATGCTAATATGGATAAGAGGTTCCTCAAAATCTGAGTTCTTCATATTCCTCCTCGCTTGAGGGATCGTCTTTGGATGGTGAGAGATTGATCTTCAGTTTCTCCCATCTTCTTTTCTCTTATTATGAGTCGAGCTTCTTCTTGTGTGTGCTCTTCCCAGAGTATGCTGAAAGTAATCACTTCCTTCTGGAACAAATTCCTTGAATGAATGAATCCCATGATCTTGGGAGGTCATTCAAGGTGGTTATCACAGCTTCTGCATTCTCCACTTCTTCTTCTACCACTTCAAGTTTTTCTTTGATTTGAGAGACCCTTGTAAAGTATGACTGTATGGTCTTTGTATTCTGGATCTTCGCATTCTTCAACTGTTTTCTCAAAGTCATCTTTCAATATTTGTTCTTCCCTTCAAATAGCTTAGTCAAACATCTCTTTCGGCGTCTTTAGGGAAGACACTTGTGGTACAAGTTGATCCGTGATTGAATCAGCAATGATCGTCTTGGCCTTGACCAAGTTCTTTCTGTGTAAGACTTTTAGCCTCATCTCCCTCTGGAACTGGAACCTCTCTACTTATGTAGGTGTCCAATTCATTTGCTTCAAGAACTAGTGACATCCTATAATTCCATGCTTGGAAGTTGTCAGCCTCACCAAGCTTGTCAACAATTTGATGTGATAGATCACTTTGAAATGAGAACCTCAAGTGAAAATAGAAAAATATTAGATCTTACCGATTTGAGGTGTCCGTCCTGGTTATGGAGCTGGCCGGTCTAGGGTTTGTTAGAGAAACCCTAATTTTCAAAACTTGGAATATTTTAGATCTGATTGGATAGAAAAATAGACCTCTTCAAGGTGAGCTGTCCAATGTACTCATTTTTTGAAAACAATGGAGGGAAGCTCCCAGAACAGGAAGCCCTAGTTTACCAATTTCTTCTACAGCAATTTCTAATACTATTTCTATGGTATATCCTAAATTACTGCTCCTCGGTGTCTAAAATTTATTACTAAGTTAGACTTGTCCGTCCTTGTTCCAACACCATAGGTTTCATTAGAATTGGTTTCACCAATTGGGACTTATGATCGTTTTCCCAAGGTGACCTATTTCAGTATTGTTCAGCATAGAGAAGTTGTACAGACTGCCACTTGTCATTGTTTCATCTTCTGGGTCTGAAACTTCTAACACATAGCGTACAGTCTGTACCCTTTCTGGAACATCTTCAGAAATTTCATTTGGACCTTCGTATCCTGAGATATAGCAATTCTCCTCAGGTTTCTTGTTTAGGGATGAATCCTGGAAGAGGTTGGAACCCTAACTTGGAGGAATCATATCTCATAGAATATAGCGAATATAAGGCTAAAATGTGGACACAGTGTAAATAAATATTTTATAATTGGCTTGTGAAAGTGTCGACCCCTGAGACTTCTGCAGTTCCGAGATATATAGAATTTACCAAAACTTATCAGTTTTAGTATTTAGGGTTTTTTCAGCCCAGGGTCAAACTAGGATTTCACTTTTCCAGAGTTACACCCAACCAAAAATATCGACCTAGGTCTCTAAACTTCAATTTTGATGAGGAGATAAATCCTATGCTAGTCTCACTAAAAAATTCTTCTGTAAAAAGCCCTAATTTCCCACACCAAAAACTGAAAATGCCCGGAATCAAATTCAGCTTCGACAGAAAGATGCGCCCTTCAATGGAAATTCAACCTAACATACTTTTGTTGATGGATTGTGGAGAGAGACCTAAAAAGTAAGAATCCATAGATTCTATAGCTACATAGTTTCTTCTTCTCAGGTTAGCTCTGGTACCATGTTAGATTTTTATCATTTAAGTAATATGATCTTAGGATCTTATCTGAGAGAATAACATGCACAACAATAAACACAAGAGACAAGAGACACAAATAAATTTCCTCGGGGAAACCATAAAGGAGAAAAACTTGCAACTTCCTCAAAGATAGAATGAGCACTAATGGCAGTAGTAAAACCCAAAATCATAAATATGGTCTCCAACAACTTGTTCTCTCTCTCTCACTTGAGAGAGCTTCTCCTCTCTGACTCATGCGCCCCAGTGAGTGAGTGTGTGTGTGATAAATAGAGAGGCTCACTCTCTATTTATATTCTTTCATTCACTTAATGTCCACTTCAACATGTCGGCCCCACTTAACAATTACTTAATAGGGCCAACATCTCTAGGAGCGTATAATAACCCTAGTGTTAGTTTTTCATCACATTTAAGCTAGCATTATGATATTAGGATATTTTTACTGAGAGAATAACAAGCACAGCAATAAAACACAAGCACATCACAAGAGACAAGAGACACAAAGAGTTTTCCTCGGGGAAACCATAAAGGAGAAAACCCC